>VZRH01003888.1:585911-603411 GCA_013397555.1 Urocynchramus pylzowi
ACAGAAAAAAAAAAAAATATGTAATTTTTTTTTTTTTTTTTTTTTTTTTTTTTTTTTTTTTGGTGATGAGCCAGTTTGAGAGCTTACTGTGAGCATATGGAGATAGCATATTTGCAAGTCCATCTCTGGAGGATTGCAAAAGGCCCTTAGCTTGTGAAAAACAGCAATGTTATTTTTTTTAACGTTCCCTATATTTAGAGATTAAATCGCTCACTGCACAAACCCATTTGGAACAGGCGAGAAGGTGAAAAGGATAATCAGTACAGTCACTGGTCCGTGTTTCCTAAACGCTTTTGAAAACATTACTGTGTGCAGGCATAAAATTAGCGGCAGGACCTTAAAAAGGCTGGCATTTAGCATGACTTTTTGGAAAGTGACACCCTCATTTTTTTCTTGTAGGATATCATTAAATTTCAATCGCCCTATGGCAGTGCCTTTCCATTAATAACCAATTCACTGTGTCACTTTGGCTCTCCTTTGAAATAATGAGCCTTTGCTTCGCTTTAATAAATTTAAACATATTCTCAAGGCCAGGGAAGATAGGAAACCGCAGATGGGCTGAGAAAAACACGATTCATAAATCCTTAACTGCCTGAGATCGTTGAGAGCAAAACAAAGTAACACTCGTAAAATATTAAACAATCCCAGCTGTATGAGTGAAGCTTCATTAACAAAAATGGACTATTTACTGCCTTCAACAGAGCCTGTGGGTGGAAAGATTCAGAGAAATCTTCTTTAGAAAAACACTGTCATCCTCATTTTGATTCTTTAAGCAACTGATGGTATGGTACATACTCATTTTGCATGGCCATATGCAGAAACATTTTAGCAGAAAATTAATGATATTCTGATTACATTAAATGCCACAAATCATGTTTCATCATATAAGCAGAAGTGAAAGAAAACAGACAAATTTAGCAGATATTTTATCCTTGAAGAATTCACATGCCAATAGAAGTAAAACATGAAAAACTTTTTTTAAATCATAAGGGACTTCTCTAGCACTCTAAAGTAAACACAGCAGTATGAATTAACAGCAGAGAAATCAAGCAATGCCATTGCTTCTGCTGGGAAGATTTGGCAATTTATTCTGTGATGTTATACTTTTTCTTGCTTTAACCTTTATTAACATGCAGCTGATTTTGTTTACATATCTATGTGGTACAAAAGGACAAAAGCCTTTTTTTCAGGCTTTCATGTCTACCATTTTTTTTAAATTCAACCAGAGCTCTGTTCAGGTAAGGAGGGCAAGGTCTGACTTCGGTTTTAAGCACACAAAGCTGGACAATTAGATACATGAAGCTGATTTTGTGCAGCCCAAATAACATACACAAATTCCCACTGAATTAACTGAAGAAGTTGTGAAGACAGCTCTTGCCTCTTGGGTCTGGCTCTCACTCCATCAGTTCTTTGCTCTACCTCTGTGTTGTCCTGCCCCCTCCCCTTCCTCACCTGCTCTGAGGCACTGGGGACCTTATTTCCAGTAGCACAACCTACAACTTCTACATGTACCCCCAGGAATAGCAGCCTATAATGTTACAAAATCCCCTTTCAAGCTTTGTTGAAACTTAAATTAAAGCTAACAAGGTTTATTTATTAATACAAATTTGGAAGATCAGGAAAACGGCCATAAGGATAGCACAGAATGCTTGAAGTGTCTATAGCAAGAATAACCTTTCATGGTATCATGGAGGGTTTTTTCTAAGCCAAGAATTGCATACAAGTTTAAAGAAGAATAGAGATCAGTGTCAGTTTACTAAATGCTAAGAACCTGGAAGCTCTATCTCTAAAGACAAGCTGACAATTGAGTGGACAGAATGTCAATACTTCAAACATTTCAAGGGTAAAAATATTGCTTTTTACAATCTGTGTCATATTTAATGCAAGGAAAGAATTTAGATTTTTGCTTCTTTTTGCTGGCTGTCAGCTTTTTTTTATCTTTTATCCCAGTGAAGAGCATAATTAGAGTATTTAACACAAATATATGGTGCATTTTTTTTTCCCCAAGGAACAATAGTTTCAGCCTGAATGCAAATATGAACATAATAATTTTTATATTTTAGTTTATCAACACTTAAAAAAAAAAAAAACAACCAAACCTCCAACATTCAGTTTATTTATTTCAAGATGTTTCTCTTATCTGTGAGAACCATTATCCATTCTTAACACTCGAGAGGGCATTTTGACCCCTGCAGAGCCATTTCTCTTCCCTGTTTGAAAGCCTAGGAATGCACTTAGCCCTCATGGCTCCCACTACCTTCAGTGGAAACCCTGAGTACTGCTCAGGAGTTATCACCCTATAATCATTAGAGCAGTCATTTCTGTGCTTAGCAGACCTTCACTGTAGCTGATTTGTATAATCAGGGTTAATCTGTTCTGATTGCAAACATCCATACCGTAAAGTTGGAATGAATTCACACCGATGCTCACTCAGCGCAGGATGCCATATGAAATGGAAATATGCTGTGCGATTTTTCTTTGGTTTTAGGGGTGACTTGATCCTGCATAAGTAAAGGGGCTGTCCCCTTCCTTCCTATGAATTTGGGAAGAACTTAGCTTGCTGCATCTTCCATGAGAAGGAATGGGGTAGAAAAAGCAGTGGTCAAGCACTACAGCGTTAGCAGCAGCAGTGAGCCGGCAGCTCCAGCAGCAAGGTTACCTGTCTGCGTGAAAGCAGCAAGCAGGCTTTCTACAACAACAGCCTCAGACAGACTCAGAAAACAAAACTGTATTTGCCCCAAAGATTTCAATTGTGGTTAGTAGACAATTGAAAGGCTTTAGGTGACATGTTGTCTAATCCTAACCAGCAGAGAAAGCATTTATTCTTTTCTCCAGACACCAGAATTTACTACTACTAGTTTTTGGCTTCTGCTTACAGAAAAGAACAGAAATTTTAAAATCTAATCCTATTGGAGCAACTAGGAATAGTGGAAATGCCCCAGATTTCACAGTTACTTGCCAATTAAAGAGTAAATGTAAGACATTCAGAAATTAATTTTTCTTTCATTTATTGAAACAAGTGAAAGTTTCCCTTTAAGCATATACGAAAAAATTAAATCTATGAACATAATTTTACAATGCCCCAATCCTGCTGCAGGGTTTCTTTTGCTGTTATTGTAGAATTACTACAACTGGATGCTTCCTAATTTACAGGTTTGCAAACTAATATACAGAACGGCAGGTAATGTTTCCACAGATTTTTCCTACTGATGTGCTAGTTGTGCAGGTGCCTTTTCCCAAAGGATAATTTGGTGTCAGTCCTATCCATGTAAAATTCCCCTACCAAGAGTGTCTATCAGAATACCTTACTGGGGTATTTCTGGTGCAGATACCCATCTGCTTATTACTAAACTGAACTCACTAACTTAGCTCTCAAAAACAACCAAAGAGCCAAAGGTTAATGACTTTTGGCCGCTATCAGTTTGCAGTAGGTTTGGACTGGCCACCTAGAAGTGAAAAAAACCCCACCAAAAACAAGTCCTCTATGCTCCATTACCAGTGCTTTGAACCATCCAGTCACATGGATTTTGATGTTTTGAGAGGGTGAAAAGAATGCAGATTGGCATGAGAATACCACATTAATTCAGCAGTTAAATGGTTCTTTGAGAAGATTCACTGACAGAAAAAAGCAAAGCTGTCTTTCTAAGCCCTCATCCTCTTTGGACCTATACACATTTTCTGTGAAAAGTTGATTCTTTTCCTTCTTCCTTTTTTTTTTTTTTTTCAAACAGCCTTTTATCATCTAACATGTGAAACAATTGTAATGTGAGGCATGTGAGCAGAGAGCCTTTGCCACTGGGCCCTCATAAATCTTGCCAGTTCCCAGTGAACAACACCAAATATTTGCAGCTGAGGAACATTTGGTCTGGCTTAAATTAACATATCTCAGCAGTCAGAAGTCATTAAGCTTTGCCAGTGATTTGAAACCATTTTTCCATTTCAAAAGCGACAGTGGCTGTTACTTATTTTTCTGGATGAAGAAGGTGGTAAGGAACAAAAGCAATGAAATGAAAATGGGAGATACTAATGAAAAAAAAATGATAAAAGGGCTTTGAACTGCCTTTGGTAAATTTGTTATTAAAACTCCTTTTAAGTAACAGAGCACTTACATATAAGATCAAATAATAATTCAAGATGATACACATTAATTTCAGTGGCAAATTATGTGATTTAAAGGCTGTGAAAATGTATACTTATTTTCTTCCTTAATCCCTTGTGAATATAGGCACTATCAATTTTAAAAGCTGATGAAAGCTTTAAACGAAAAACAATAATCCAACCTTTTTCAATTAAAGGCTGAAAGTGGATTAAGTAATGGAGTAAAGAAATGTGCTGTTGTGCCTTTCAAAGATCACTTCTGATATGGTCTGTTCAGATGCAGAGGGCTGGAAAAACACCTCAGATCTGAAAACACTGAAAAAATTACAAGCAGACAGAAAAATTATTGGTTTTAATGCAGGTAAAATGGGAGTTCAGATCTTCCAGACTTGTTATTTCTGTATTATTTACATGACACATAACTCCTGTTCAGTTGGTAAATAAGTCATCATCTGAAAGATGATTCATGAGAGCCACCCAAGGCCTGACTTGTGAGAAAAAAGCCCCAAACACTTCCCCACATTTAAGCTTACTAGTCTAAAATTATACAACTCTGTCAGAAATCATGTCCAAAATGTTTCATTACAAACTCTGAAAGCTGTTTGCCAATTTATAACAAAATAAATATTGCAAGAGATTTTGATATGTACACTGATTGCAATGCAGTTATGATTTCTGACTTATATGTGAACAGCTAAACCAAATGCATTTATTCAAATTAATGGCAATTATAATTTTTCAGCCTCCAGTTAGTTTTAGTGATAAAGTTTTAATAGACTTGAATGTTTAAGACCCATGTTACTTTGAGAAGATATTGACTTACACTAAAAAAGCGTTCAAGTTTATGAAGCACTACTGACAATCCTTCCTTTTGAGAGCTTTCTGAGATTTTCAAACTTTTTAAACTCTCTGCAGCTTTAGTAATATCAGTTCTGTGTAAAAAATAGATATTCTATTAACCAGACTTGAAAGATGAAGAGTTCTAAAAAGAAGACATTTACTGCTAACTAGGTATGCAAGGTTGCCAGGATAGCTATATAACCAACTAATTTTCTAGGTGGGCTTTTCTTTAGGGGATTTTATTTTAGAAATAACAAGTAATGGTAATAAAAGTCTTCTACAAAAAGCTTTTGAAAATAGAAATGATCTGCATTATCAATGCTATGTAAAAGGAATTCTATGATTCCTACACATGAACAGAGAGCAAACCATGGTATACAAATACCCAAATATGAGCAATAAGACCAGAGTGTTTGGAAATATGAAAATACTGGAGTAAATATATTCTCAGATAAGTGGTTGTATTTTTCTTCTCCCACAAGAACACAAGAAAATGAAGCAGACATGTCATTTATTCATTACCTCTCTTCAGGTCATGTTATAGCTGAAAAACAGCAGAGGAAAATCTTTGACATGTTTTCTTCCATTAATTACTGATAATATTTCCTTACCATTTTACAGGTGAGGAAATGGTAAGGATAGGGCAGTTGAGGCTGGAAGGAGCCTTTGAAGACCTAGCCCAGAACAACTTATGACTGTCCAGCTGGCTTTTCAGTAGCTCCTTGGAGAGTCTCCACTGCCTCTCCTCAACACCCTCATGGCTAAAAAGTCTTCTCGTACATTCCAATGTAACTTCCTGTATTTCAGTTTCTGTCCATGTCCTCCTGTCCCTCCACTGTTCTTTTTCCTGAGCCATTCCACTATCCTCTGTCTATGGTCTAATCCATTTGACAATAAACCATATCACCCTGCACTGAAGAAACAGAACACATCTGCAAAGCTCCCTCACATCACATAAGACTCCTATGTATGCAGAGGACTATTTTTGCAATCACAAGTCATAAAACATTTTTCAAAACCTACAAGCTAATTTCATGGGGAAAACCAAGTTGGACAATACCTTAAAAGATCATGTTTGAAGGCATACACCAGCTTGTGGATGTCTGTTTTGTGCTCTACCCACTTTCTATGTAACCCTGCATGTTTAGACTGAACTAAAGTGATACAGATGCTGCTTCAACGCTAGTTTGAAAGGGGGAGAGTCTGAAGAAGCACCATATCACATCACATCCTTACATCAAGGTAAGGAAGAGAATGATGAAAGCACACAGCTAATCTAGAAATCAAGTAATCACATGCATAGATATTTAGCCAAAATATGGCTGCTTTCCAAGATGTGTTTTTACAAGATCTCCAAACCTGTCATCATAATTCTTTGGTGGCACAGAGCTGTTGTGAGGGTTCTGAGGATCTTCTTCTAAATTTAATCCTGCTTTTCAACAAGTATTTACTTCAGAATTCCTTCCTTTTAATCTCTTTTCCCCTAGCACAATTAAAAAAAAAAAAAAAAAAAAAAGAATAAACATTAAAGGAAAACCAAGTCTACTCTGTTCTGGATTGAGGAAATGTGTAAACAATGAGAATAGAATCAGTCCCACTATACACTAGAGAGTATTTCTCAAGCAGGATAGCCCAGCATCTGGTTACTTATGGGCTACAAACTGGCTGTAGTAGTCAGGGGCTGTCCTGCAAAGGGCTCTTTAATTGCTTAAGAAGATGAGTATTTTTCCTCTCCCACATCACAGAGTGAGGTCAGGCTTTCAGGATGTTCACTTTCCTTTCACAGCTTACTGAGCAGCAATATTCTGGATGTGTTTTGCATTTCATACAAAACCTACGCAGGTGGTAGACTGTGGTAACCATACATGTAGTATGATTAGATTTGGGATACTTAAATACATTTCTTAAACTCCAAACATGTCTAAACACTGTTATATTAGTGTACAACACAGAGCCTCATTCAGCAAGACACAGACATATTTGTGGAGCTGAAATAAATATCCAGCCCAGAAGATACTCCTTGAGCCCTGCAGCTACAAGAAGTATTTCATGTGATTTATTATAGCATAAGAATATATGTAATGATGAAAATAAGTTAAGAAGTAGAGGATATGACTTCTTTTATCCCTTTGGAGACATCATAGCTATAACTTATGGGAAGACCAGTCTGGAGTGAATTGTGTGACTCCGTTATCAGCTGTGGGGTAAATAAAATAATACTCTATTTAATAGACCTGACAACAGCTATTGAATTTACATCATGAGATAAAGGCTACTTCTTTTAAAATGAGCTCACCAAAGCTGAAATTGGGATTAGTTAATAACTAAGATGTTAAAGTTTGAAAGAGTATATATGGAATTCATATGATTTCTAGTTCTCATTTTATATTTAGTCTTGTGTAGAGGGCTTTGAGCATTTCATTCAGGGAAATAAACAATACTGTTGAATTGCAGGTTTGGGTTTTTTCTTTACTCTTCTTTCCAAAAAGGAAATGAGAAAAAAGAGAGAGAGAAACTGAATGACAGCAATAGTAGTTCAGACCTTAAAAAATTGATATTAGGTGAACAACAGACAAAATCACCAACTGAACTTTAACTTTTGCAGTATCATTGGAATTAAGCCATTTTAGATAGATGTTCATGGGTACAGATAATGCTTACAGAGTTTAGATGTTTAAAATGCACTAAAATGAATGTTATTCTTAAAGGAGTTAAAGCACTGCACAATAGTATTTCAATTCAAGTAAAGATTACAGTTTAAAAATTCCTTATGGAAGTACACAAGCAAATGATCCACTTAAACAGTTCCCTTCATGTTCTTGGATGTCAGTTATTTATAAAAGTTCCTTTGCCATTCAAACAATTTTGTGTCAACAGGAAATGAGTTAGACAATCTTTAATAAACACATAAAGAAGTGCTCTAGAGATAGTTGTTTAATTATGGAGAGCAACTCATTGAAGCAGAAAAAGAAAATGCTAGAATGTAGGTTTGGGGAAAAGGTCTTGGAAATCAGGTATGAATATCTCTGTTTTCATCTGTCCTGGCAATACAGCAGCTATCTGTATTTTTTAGCTGACATTTAATGTCTGTAGTCATTATTATTTTTATGGATCCTTATTTGTATTATTAAATGAGTTTAGTATTAACATTAATCAAGGTTTCATTTGGCTGTGCTAAGAAGGGAGGAGTACAGATTTAAAGAAAATTTTAGGAAGTGCAGAGAAAACCATTCACAAAATGATTCTTCCTCTTGTGTTAGTTTCAACTGCAGCTGAAATTCTAGCATATGTCTGAGGTGCATGATAAAAAATACTTTCTCTTCTATGTATACTACAGTGAGCAGAAAAGTACATGATGAAAGTAGAGAATATTAAATAAGCCTGCAATTTTTCTTTGAAATTCTGTTTTCATAATTCTGCTTTCAAAAAAAAAAAAAAAAAGCTGGAATCAAACCTAGCACTCTCTGTTCTACAGTTCCACTAATAAGTCATTCTCCTACATTTCTAACAACTTCATTAGAGTGGCTGCATTTCTCTCACAAGTATGAGCTAGAAACTAAGTGGAAAAGAAAAAAACATACCCCGCATAAAGGCAACTAAGAAGCTGTTCATGTGTTATGTAAAAAACATTTACAGAAAGAATTCTTAAAATAATTATTCGTGACTTCAGACTTTTCTCTCAGATAGATTAAACAGGTCTTTTAACTATTCCTTCACTGTGCCTGACCAAGCTTAGTAAAATAAACTATTTTGTACTATTCACTACTTTGGTATTTTAGTACTTTTAAGATTAAGAAAAAGATTGGTACAGGTTTCTTTTAGCTGAAAATAGAAGTATTATTCTAATATATCAGAGAAGCCATCTGTGGAAAGATAGTAGACAAACCTCTATTCTATTGAACATTTCCTATTACAAAATTCTGTATTAAAATAGTTAACATATCTTTTTCCCTCAATTTTTCCAGAACAGCTTTAATTTTGATATGGAAATTTTTCAAACTTAAATCAACAACCGAAGAACTTGATTCAGTATCTATTGAATTGTGCCCAATGTTAATGTCTCATATTTCTAATTAAAAAATGCTGTAATATAATATTAACAGTTAATTTAATAATTAAAATCTTATTTTTTAAAATTGACTTCATGGCCAGTATTTACATTATTTCTCTACCTGTATATTGCAAGTGAAAAAGGGTATATTTATTGGGTATTTTTTATTAATTTTATATATTTTATTGGGCCCACACACATATATACACACTCTTACACACACATACACACTCACACATACAAAAAGGTTGGCCAGGAAATTAGACATCTTATCTGTGAGCTTGCTAAATAAGGACCAATAACCTAGGTCTGCAGTAGTCTGTGTGATAACTGCTCTTACAAAATGAAATTTTGACTTTTTCACAGCTTAGCTACAAGTAGACACTATCAGTAAAACTGCATTTCTGTGCAATATGATGGGAAGTAAAAGATTTCAACATCTGACAGGAGAAAATGAACAACTGATAAACAATCTTAGAAATGTTCTCTCACTGCAAGGCATGCTTTTGATGATGATTTACATTTTTATTATTGTTGACTTTCAGGATGGGGCTGATGGTTGGCTAAACATACAATAACTGAAACAACAAACCACATAAAATGCAAGCCAAATCAAAAGAAAAACATGACTGGCATCATCTGCTTTAAAAGCTTTTGCTCATTTTTCTCTTCATTTAAGTATTCAGTAAATGTAACACGAACTCAGTACACCGGGAATAATAGTACAAAAAAAATCATCACAGCTTTCTCATTCCAACATGGTAAATATTCCAATTCCTCTTCCACTATTCTCCTCCCACTCAAGAATTAAATTCTAATTCCTTATCCAAAACACAATGAAGAACTCATACTAACACTTAATGCTCCTGAGAGTCAACATATGATGTTACACACTAACCTGGGATTGTAGCTGGGGGAGAAAAAAGTGTACAACTTAGGAAAGATGACCATGCTGAAATATCAAGGAATATAAAAAAAACCTGCAATTGAAAAAGTGTGCAACTGTGAACTCTTAATCTTTTTTGTTTGTTTCTGCACTGAAGGATAAGGAAAGAAACAGGCAAAATTCTTTGTTAATTCAGTTAATGTGTTCAGATGACTAAATAAATTGGAAGAAACAAAAACATAAACAATGATTTGATTTTGTTTTGCTGTTTTGAAGACAGTTCTTGCACAGTTTGGTAGTTTCTTTACAATCAATTTTTCATTTAAATTAATTAAGATAGTTATCATTTTTAAAGCAGTGCTTTGAAAATGAATGCTTTCAATATTTAAAAATAATCAAAATCATTTTAGGTTAACCCAATGTTAATTTGACTAAATCCTCATTCCCTCTGTAAATTCCAATTAAAATTTTACGTAATTCTTTCCTACCTGTTACTACTTAGTGCACAAATTAAACTGAAAATTTTATTAGCCACCCAGCTTTATCTTTTAAATTAAATCAAGCAAATTTAATAAAATTGGTTATAAATGAAAGCACCCTCATCTTCGTTTGTTAAGATTTTAATTATAAAATCTTAATGCTAAATAATCCAAAAGAGAAAAGAGGAACAAAAAGCCTCCAAACCCCCCAAAAGTTGCATCAGAATTCTGTGATGTTATAATTACTCTGGAAATGCATAGCACAAACCCAAAAAGTGCCTCTATTTTTTTAGGTATCTGCAATTGAATACTGCTCATCATACTTTTGCATTTCATCTATGAATTTCATTTTTACTCACACCTATTTTTACTCATTAAATATATGGGATCAAGTTATATCTACTTATTTACAATGTTACATCATTTCAACCAGTGCTCAGAAGCACTGACACATAATTCAGCTCCCAGAAGCAAAGACAGTGCTACTTAGGGTTTATCATACAAAACTATGGGATGACAGTCTAACGTAGACTTGTACCATAATTCTGAGGGAAAGTGAAAAATGGAGTAATGAAAGTGGAAAGAAAACAATGAGGCAGACTGAGTTATACAACTAGGACACTGTAGATTATAGCTTTCCAATAATTTTGAGGTGCACAGATTTTATATGTCAGATAATATTTCTTATTTTTATGTCCATTAGATAAAGTAGAATGTAATTTATTGATCTTTACAAATAAGTTCTAACCCAATTATTGTTTAAAACTAATATTGACTTCAAGTAAAAGAATTATCGAATTATCTCTATTCATTCTTTTAGAGTAAGTCATTAATATGTTACCTTGAATCTTTCACCTCAAAAGTTACAATATTTAAACAGTGGGTCTAAGAGAACAACAGGAAAGCATTCTGTGCCATATTTCTAATGAAAAAAATCAGAACATAAGTTCAGAACTGATTTCTGCTTAAAAACAGGTAACCAAGGAACTCAATTATTCAGTTTCTCTGCCAATGTTCCTTTATTTTTCATACACCCCCTCCCAGCCAACAGCTGAAACTGAAAATCCAACTGACAATTTGCACAAATGCATCAAGTGCAGCCTGGGGATAAAAAGAGGCTAAGGACTTGCCAAAGATAAAGTATGAAAACACAAATTCCACTCAGCTTCAAGGCCAGGCTGGACAGGGTACTGAGCAATGTGGTCTATGAAAGGTATCCCAGACCATGGCAGGGGAGCTGGAACAAGGTATCTTTAAGGTCCCTTCTAACACATGACATTCTATGATTCTATGATTCTATTTTTAGTGTAAGTTTGGGTGGAAAAGCTATTGACTGGCTTCAGCAACTGTTTTCTAATGGGTAATAATTGGGTAGAAGAGAATATCTGCAGTGCTAATGTGCAAGTATAATGAGGTAGGACTCTTAAGGTGAAATGAATGAACAAGCCCCAGCCAAATGTTTTGTAATAAATCCACTGAAAGTCTGGAAAATGCGCAACAGTACATGGTTAGAAAACTTCGATTTGAAAGAAATCAAATTACTTGAAATCAGAAGTTGTATAAGGAAAAGGAGTCCACAGATTTGCAATATGGGTCTTAAATATTTTTGATCCTAAATGAAAGCAAGCAAAGTCAGGACTGCAAGGTAAAGGTAACAGGATCAGATACTATTTTGCTGTAAATAGAATGTTCTGTTAATAAAGTCAAGGCTCAATATCCTTTCCCGAAACAAATATTATTCCCTTGTGTTTGGATGTCGCAACGCTAAACAAAAGGGCTGCAATTTGATCTCTGACCATGCTGCGAAGATTTTCTTGTGCCCACATTATTTAGTGCTAGTACTTTCTAGAGCAGATGTGTTGTGGAGGGAGCTAATTGTAGCAGTCAAAACAGCCAGGCTAAAAGCTAACAATTAAGCAGTCTGGACAATCAAAGATTCAGTGCTTAAGCTCACTCCCTAGATCTCTTTTATTTAGCAGAATTTATGGCCTGTTACATGGAGGCTTTGCTATGTAACAAAGCAGCGACGTGCCTTGAAAATGCAGCTAAAAAGTCATTGAAGTTGTATTTTTATGAGTTCATACAATGGAAAATGGTCATGTTTTCACTCCCACAAATCAGACTGCTGCAAACTAAACATATGTAGCTATTTTGTTTGAACTGAAAAAATTGCACACAGATGAAGACGTAAGTTTTCACTCAGAAAAAGTCTGTATTTCAGTACATCTTTGTTGAACAAAGATTAAATCCCCTTTTTTATTAATCACAGATAAAAAGGTGCCAGATGCAGATCCTCATGTCAGAAAAACTAGAATGCAGACATTCTAGACACAGGGGAGAAAACACTGCATAAGTCTAAGTTCAGTATTCAGACAGGGCTAAACTTACAGTGCAGAACTAAATATTTTTCTAAAAAATCTTAGCATAGAAGAGGTATGTGGGAGGCTGGCTTTAACCAGAACTAAGTCTAAGATAACCTCTTGAAACAAGCCTTTGCTATACAAGTGTGTTTTTTTTTAAATTCCTCCATTTCAGCAGCACTATATCTTTGCTCATGATGTAAGTCATAGGTTGCAGGAAGTTTGACTCTTGCTTGTTGAGAAAAAAAGTGAATAACTACGCTGGCCAGCTGAATTTCTAATTTCGTATATGTGTCCTTAACCTGACCCAAGATGTGATTGGTTAGATTTCATACAGGCTCACTTCCATAGGTATCTCCTACTAAGTTGATCAATAATATATCCTCTTCTATGACAAGACATATCCTGTGAGCTCCTGCAGTGCATCCAGAACTTTCTGTGCTCAGAGATGTCCAATAACCATTAGTTTAATAGTAATTTTCTGACTATTGAACTGGTTAGAAATATGCTCTGTTGAAAGAAATATGGGAAAATGATAGTCCATGTTATTTGCAAAATGACATATAATACAGCACTCATTTTCTGGGAAGGAAGGAAGGAAGGAAGGAAGGAAGGAAGGAAGGAAGGAAGGAAGGAAGGAAGGAAGGAGTTGAAATATAATGTATTTAGCTTTGGCAAAATAAATATCTACTTTTCCTAGGTTATGAAGAGCTGAAATGCTGCTACTATTAGTGATAACTTTAACAATTGTTTGAGGCATTTTAGCTCTATCTGCAGGGCTCCAGTGGTGAGCCTTTTTTTCTGTGTACAACAAATACACTACATTGCCAATCTCCTTTTGTCTCACTGCCAAGGTCATGGTCAAGAAACAGACTGAGTTTTTCCACTTTGTTAATCTAGGATGTCTGGAGTTTTTCAGGAAATGCAGGAAAATCTAGGTGCTTAGTAAAAAGCAAGTCATTTGTATAACAGTGGGCAACAGTATCAAGTGTTCTGCACCTGTTTTACACTCCAGGACTGTAATTTCTGCAAAGTAAACAGTAGATCTCAGGGTCAGATTACAAATTCTAGTAGGCTGTTTGCTAGATTGCCTCTTTGTTTAACCTTTACACTTTCATATAGAAAGGAGAAAGTATCATTGTCACACCAAGAGGGCAGTTAAAGAGTTTTAATTAACTGTGGAGGTAATTAGACCTCCCAGTTTAACAATTATCAGACAATTCTTTTCTCCTCTAAGTCCTTTAAAGTTGCCCAGTCCTTTATGAGGAATAAAATCCATTTTACAAATATTCTGCTGAAAAGAAAAATGGATAAAAGACTATACAGAAAGAAAAGCTGATTCTACTATGAAATTATCTATTTCCTTCTTTTGATTTAATAATAAGTCAAAATCTATCAGCTTCTCATCCACCATTCCCTGCCAAAGTCCAATTCTAATCCAATTGCTCCTTATATTAACCCACCCTCCCTTCAGTCTCCTGAGCCTCTGCTCTGTTTGGCCCATTGTTTTACTCACACATGTGACAAAGGTTAAAAAAAACCAACAAACCCTCCTGCTCCTTCTTTCCAATAAAGTTGGCTGTTTACAACTGTAGTTTAAACAATTAGTTGAAATCTCTGATCCAGCTCTCCCTCTCCCCTTGTGGAAGACAAGATCTCTCGCCATGAGGGACATTGCTTATCACTTCTGATTCTCAACTTCATTTTTCAAGATGTAGATACACCTCAGAAAGCAAGTGATAGCCATTTTATTCCCAGAGTTAAGGAAGGAATCCTCAACATTGACTCTCCTGAACACAACACATAACTGAATGTAGATATATACATGTAGGAGCTTTAAAGGAGTAAAATGGGAAGTAATACAGAACTGTGTTCAATGGTTTTTATGGAAAAAAAAAAAAAGGAGAGGTTTCTTTTGCTGGCATGAATCATTGGAGCTCCACTTGAGTTAAAAGTACAACAGGTGTGGGCTCTGGGATTATCTCTTGCACCATTCTGCCAAAGCCTAGCTCCCATACACCTGAATTCCACTGCACAGCCTCTGCTGAACACACATGGCTCCTGCCATGCTGACGGTTCATTTGCATGCATACAAAACTGTGGTTTACTCTTAATGCCCTCCATGTGAAGCTCACAAATTTTAAGAAAATGATTAAGTGAATTTCTCACTAGTACAGAATTGGATGCGACAGATGAAGATGTGACTTGAACAGGTCACAAAAACACTGACAGAGGGGTGACAGTGACAGATTGGAGAGCTGAACCTCAGGTCTGTACACATAATGTGCGTTTTTTCCCTCAAAAAAAATTTTATAACATTGAAATGTTAAAAAATCACAGAATTTTAAATAAAAATATGAGAATTCAGCTTGTTAGTGATAAACAAATTATCATGCATTACATTTTAATTGGAAGTTGATAGGGTAGCCAAAAAAAAAGGCAGAATTTAAAGAAAAGCAGGAGGAAGCTGTAAAATATAAAGAGCTGAAAGGTCTGAAATGATGACAGGATACAGCCAAGAACATAATTTGGCCAGGAGGAATTTTGGTTGAATTACTGTGTGAAGTAAGAAGGAAAACACAAGACCAACGTCCAGGACCCCAAGACCAGCTCAGGAGTCTGAGGTACTGCCATAAACCTCTTGAGATTTGTTCTCATTATTTTAACCCCCCCTAAACCATACTGCAGTTATAAGCCTTGTGAGTTCCAGTGGCTTATCATTTGTTCTACACATAATAAATCCTTATTTGTAATATGCATCATATAATGGAGTAGTAAATATTTCCAATTAGCTTTAGTGTCACAGTCCTCAAAAACTGATGCATTTATGTTAATATAAAAGCATACATGGAACATTTTATCATGCATTAGAGATTTTAATCAGGTAATCTGCACAGCATCTGGAAACCTAAGCAGAGGCAAAATCTGCTATAACAAAGGCACTGTAACAGTTCACCTTCAGTGAAGAACAATAATGCATTATTAAATTCACTTTCCTGCTCAGTGGTTACACTTAGCTGACCACAGCAAATTTGCTCTCTGCCTGGTCTTCACAAGTTGGCAGAAAAATAGATTCTGTCACATTTAACGGGTTCTGAAAATGACAGGATGCCTCTCTTGGTTTAACTATAAACCATAATCTTTCAGAAGTAAATATAATTACAAATGCCTTTTGTCACGTAGTTCTTAGGAAGGATATTATATGTGGGTTATTAGAGTAGTAGATCTCACTGTGTACTTGAATATCATTAGAAGCCAGAATTGATACTGCACAACAGCAACTTCAAAAAAGAATCAGATTTCTATTTTTCTTTGATCCTAAATGACATCATAATTCTTAGAAAACAAAGGTACAGGCATCAAATTCCTTGACTATGGTCAAACAGTTATCAAGAGATATTACTCCTTAAATGAACATCAAAGAAAATCCTATGTTCTCTTTTGTCTAAAATACTGTTTTAATCTTATTCTGCATGTAATTAGAAATTTTCTCTTTTTTTTTACCATACATTTGATTGAAGGAAGCTTTAAGAAAAATGCCTTAGATTCAGGATTCAGTGATGAAGAATTATTGATTAGGAATTTAATTGGCAATATTTAGCTTAGTTATACACAACAGAACCCGATCCCTTCAGGTTTCTTGATAGAACTCCAAGGAGTTCTATCAAGCTGCAAGCATGTTAACAATCTGCTCCATAGGATGATATTAACTTTCAGGTAGAGGTCTTCAAACAACACCATACACCACTTAAATACTGGTGAAGTGCAATTTAGGTCCCAGTTAAGATGTCTGAAAGATTTTTAATTAGGTTTGTGTGGGTAACTAGTTTAGCAATTACAAGACAGTTTGTTTTTTTTTTCCCTGTAAGCCCTTTAATTCAATTTTTCTTAGAAAAAGCTCTAAAGTGGGAAGTTAGAAGACTCACTAAAAGACAATCTTGGGTTCTGAAATCTCTCTGTAGCTTTTTATTACTTATTTAGATACAAAAAATAAGTTTAAGTAACTTCTCAGAAGGAACTTAGGTTTTACAATGACACTGTACTCAAAACTGACATGGAACTTAACATAGTCACTGTTCACTGAAGTGGAATTGCCATCTAATGCTAGGTAGTCTGTCCTTAACATTATGTGCCTAAAGTGAAAATGCTGTAAATTGAGAAAATATGTAAAATGGCATAAAAGATTTGGATCTTAACTCCACCCTTGCTGTGAACAGCAGCACCATACTTTGGGCAGGAACACAACTGAAGCTTTCGTGAATAAATATTTCTGGGAGTCCTGATCACTCTCTAGCAGAGAGATACTTGTGTTCCTATTTTAAATGATTAAACAGAAGTTCACAGAACCATATAGGGAGGGATCCTTGAAGATCATGTAGTTCCAAACCCCTGCCAGGGGCAGGAACACCTTTCACTATACCAAGTTGCTCAAAGACCCATCCAACCTAGTCTTGAATACTTCCAAGAATAAGGCACCCACAGCTTCTCTGAACAACCTGTCCCAGTGTCTCACCATCCTTGTAATAAGAAATTTCTTCCTTATGGCCACTTTAAACCTCTTTGAAATCACTGTTCCTGTCCTGTCGGTAAAAGTCTTAGCCCTCGGTAAAAAGTCTCTCTCTTGTCTTTCTTTTAATCTCTGTATAAGCACTGAAAGGCCACAACAAAGTCTCCATGGAGCCATTTCTTCTCCAGGCTGAAAAACTTTTAGATAAAACCCACTCCCTTATTGGTTTTTCCTACCAAGAACAAAGCAATATAAAAATGAACATGAACCTACTGCTTG
>VZRH01003888.1:608411-656681 GCA_013397555.1 Urocynchramus pylzowi
AAGAACAAAATATAATCTCCTACAAAATTCTAAAGAATCAGTGTAAATCAGTCTAATGTTTATCACTTCCTCATAACAATCGCTACTGATATTTCTACTCTCTAAAACCAAAACTAAGTTTAATACCAGAGCTGCATGAAGGAGAAGTAGTCATAAGGCAAACTTTTTCCTAGCAGTCTGTTAGGATCCAAATCAACGCTTCCAAGCCCAAAGATGACCTGTTTAGAGACAAAGAGTCTGGACTTTTTGTTTTCAAAGTAGCTTCGTAAGCAGCAGAAAGAAAAATTGATGCAAATCATCCAGATATTAGATACATATCAAAGTGGAGAAGCTTTTTCAACAAATTAAAGTTGAAAGGTAGGAACAAATTGAAACTGCTTCTGGTTGAATTGTGAGAATCTGATACATCTCAAAGGACACAAATCCAAATTATCTGCACTAAAGGAAAGAAGTATCTCTGAGAACTCATTCTGACTACAGATTGCATGCAAAGACAGCAGATTCTGTAATAGTCATTGTAATACTGCAATACTTTCTCAGAACAAAATTTTGAAAAAGATTATGTGAAGATACTGTAACAAAAAAGGCAGCTGAATTATTTTTTTTTTTAAGGGAAAGAAATATTATTGGTTATATAAAATTGGCCATACTATTTACAAGGAAATAATATGTATGTCTGTGCTGCAATTCTCAGTTAAAGCTTTTCAAAACTGATTTTTTGGAGTATTTTGAACAACTTAGATAAAACTTAAAACCAATTGCACGGCAGGTTATTAACACTTTCAAAGCAGTGCCTTCAAGTAGTCTCAAGTGGAAGACAATCTTAAAATTTTGCTATGAGCTCTCTTTTCTGTAACAGTAACCATTAGATTAAAGTAGGACAAATAAAGCCTAGTACATAAATTTCCATTAAGCCAGGGCATTCACTTATGTGAGTTTTCAGGAAGAACATGTATGACTCTATGCTCCCTTTAAATTCACAAAACAATTTTGTGTTTCTCAATGTCTTCAGAATTCAGTTCTAGGGCAGCTAGATATATCATGTATCCTTTTGTTCTCCTGCAAAAAGTCAAACTAGAAATAACTACTTCAGAGGAATAGAACCATATTTAATCACCCTCATGGTGCTATGGGACATATCCTCTCATAGTGGGATGCCATAACTTCTTTAACTTCATTCCCTGTAACATATTTCTCCTAGAAGTAAACACTAAGAGAACTGATGATTTGGAAACTTCAATGGGGTAGCATGATAAAAAGGTTCTTTCTAACATCTTATCAATACCCATTACATCTCTATTTAAGAATTCATTTAAAAAAACCAAAATGAGCATACAAATTATTTCAAGGGGTTTATAGCTCCTCTCCACTACATAAAGACCATAAAAAACTAAAGACGATTCTAAGGTCTATTGCATGAAGGACACATAATGACCATTGAAAGGAAAGTTGGGGGGAAAAAAGAAAAAAAAAGAATAAAGCACCTTTCAGAACTGTCTGGGGCACAAGACACATAAGAACTGTACATGTAGAGCTGTTTCAATAGATTCAAAATACATCAGATTCTGTGCACATGTAACTCATATGAGCCTATTCAGAAAATCAGATATGTCCAAGATTCATGTGAGTCACTGTAAATGCACAATAGGCAGTCTGCATATGTGGAATCAGGCTGCATCGAGCCTAGCTAGCCGGGAATGTTTCACAAGTGATGTGCACATATTCATCAAGTGAAAACTGCACAGCAAATCTCTCATAAAATGTGCCAAAACTACTACTACCCCAGCAGAGTAAAGGTCCCTAGAAGCAAACAAGTCTGCAGAGGAATGTCATTGGAGGATGACTTGATGAGGGTCTACAGAAATAATTTTATCCAATTATTGCACTGAAAAAAAAGCTTTCAGAAGTTTACTGCCTTTGCACTCCTTCCTGCCTACACATACTATTGATACCCTGTTCAATAATATGAAAGGCTTCTATGTTTTCTATGTAACAAAAATAGATGTTTTCCAGCTACTTAGCAAAAAAAAAAAAACAAAACAAAACCATTAAGGAAAAACTTCTGATTTTATTTTTCACCTTTATAATCCATTAACTGTAATAGATTTTCATGTACTTTTAAAACTCCTGAGCCTCTCAGGCTGAGTGAAAAGATACACCAACAACCAAAGTGTAGAAAGGTTATCTTGGTGATACTGGCTTTATCAAAACTTTAGTTTAGCAGATCTTTATTATATTGCCTGTCATAGGTCAAAAATTTGACTATTATCTTTTAAGGGTTTGACAAGTCCTACATGATGTAGAAAGCGTGAACTCAGTATCCTAAGGATTTAAAAGCTAATCTATTAAGATTTAATAGATAAGATTTAAGATGTGAATTGAGAATGTAGACTTAAAATGTGTTAATTGTAAATGTATTGGCATGCAGAAACCCATCAAAGCATAATAATATTCTTCTTGTTACATTAAAATGCAATATTCAGTCAAATAAATATATTGTATAAGTATCCCTCTGTGCGTATGTATCCATACAAAAATGAACATATAAAATATGTTTACACAAGCAGCTGGGCAGCAGAACTGCCAATGAAAATTATTCTGTACATCAAGTGGTAAGTACTCTCCTTAAAAAAGGGTTTTCTCAGAAAACGAACTAAAATTGTAACAGACCAGAAATAGAATTTAAGCAAAGTTCTGGATCACTTGCTTGCTGACTTTGCTATAAAACAGCTCAGGTTGAAGAGAATTGTGTTGATGCTAAACTTCCTTTGAGTCTTTCATATTTATAGAAACATTCATATGTGTTTCTATATTTGTTAAGGTGAATAAGCATGTAATATTTACATTGTGCATGCCTTTTAAGAGGATTTACTGCTGATAATACAGAATGAATATCTAACTATATAGGATGGCATACTTATCATTAGTTCCCTTTTTGATACATGAATGCTAACAGGAAAATCCAATTCTAATTTTAGAATATTTGAATTATTTTCCATTTTTAACTGAGGATACTTTCAAATTTTATTATTCTCTTTTATAAAATATTAGCCAAAGGTCTAAGACTGATGTTGTCTCTACAGGAGTACATAAAATAAAGACAAAACCAGGGACTTCTTAATACGTGGATTTGATAAAATTATACCTTAATTGCTGCTGTCAAGAAGCAGTTATTGTTGATTACCTGAAAATTACTTGTGGTATTTCCATAGTTTAAAGCTCTTCTGAAAGAAATACTTTAATTTGTTTTGTGAGCATGGTGAGTATTTTATATTTTGCCATAGAAAACAGCATGCATATTTTCAGCAAGAGAGTGTCCTTCCCATAACACCTCAAATAACATATTCAATTGAAAATGTAAGCATGACATTCAGGCTTCATTTGCTGTTGGTGTCTATCTAAAAAAAAACCAAATTGATGGAGACAGAAAATTCTAATCTGATGCCCTAAGGCCAGATCCAATAAAACACTTAAGCATCTAAATTTGGTGCTAAAGCAACTAACTTTTCAGTGGTTGTCCCCCATAAGGGAATCTTGGGCTAAAGTGAGCTGAGTCTTACATTCCTTTGTAGAGTAAAGAGCAGGTATTGCTAGGCAGGTCCCAGTTAGGGGGTGCTATGAGCAGCCACTACCTCCAACATCACCCAAAAAAACTGTATGTAGCTACCTGGAACTAGTAAGTAGACAAGCACTGTCAGTAGGACTGAGCTATAAATTACACCTTGCAGACCCAATACAAGCTGAGTCCAGGTCATAAGGGTAAAGGGATGATGTCAAAATATACTTCCCTCTTTCACACAAAGCACAGTGATTAAGGATACTGCTCAAGAAATGTGCTCCATGTCTCCAAGTACGGTATGTTTGACTTTTAAGCCATTGGTTATTTTGAGCTCTCTTTTTTTGAAACACTTCAGGTCAATAAGCAAAAAGAGGATCAGGATCCAGCAGTCTAGTCTTTTATGTTCTCCACTAGTTCCTCTTTCCTATCCATGCTTAACAGATAATATTACTGAAGAACAGGTATTCAGCTCCATAAAAAACACCAAAAATCTGCTTCTCAAAGCTTCAGACTGGGAGGTCTGCAGGATGTCATATGTAAGCTGAACAGGATAAGTGATGAAACATACCTCACCAAAACTAAGGAACTAGACTCTTCGTGTCACAGAAACTTGAGAAGACTTAAAGTCTTCTCTTAACATAGAAAACTGAATGGATCTTTTCTAATATGAATCCCATACTTCACATAAGCCCTTCTTGTTAAACCTGACTCAATAAAACCAAATGAGCATCATCAAAGAGTCCATAATTATAGATTACAAAATTAGATGCTTGGTTTCGGCTGTCAAGCGCTTGAACTAACATTGTGTACTTGAACTTACCTTATTCTTCCCAGGATTATTTGCAGTTCTACAGCCTGCTTTCAGCAAAATTGGAAATGCTGCTGTCTTCTAATAAGCAAAAAACCTTGAGTTATCTATGAACTGTGAGGCAGAAGTGCTCTGCTGTCCTCCCTAGTCCAGACTAGGAACCTCACTGGACCACAACATAACCTTAGCAAACTTGAGTATCCTTCTTATGGAACTCAGGGAATGAGTGGAACTTCAGATGTGTACATTGGGTCTTGACCCAGCATGAAGTTAGAATTCAGCCAAACTGCACACCTGGATTAAGCAGATGGAAAATGTCCCCAACACCCATGTTTCATATATGGCCATTGACAACAGAAACTCTTCCAGTTTTCCTTCAACAAATAATGATCCAGAGCCTGATATGAACTTTCTAGTTTTAACAGACAGATCCATAGAATCTCATTTGATTGTTGCTGTCACAATAATAACCAAACTCAATGGAAGGTAAGGTCACTCAGAACTCCACATACCAGAACCTAAAATATATTCTGAAGACAGTCTAAAGGCAAATAATAATAATAATAAACAAACAAACAAAAAAAAACAAACCAAAAAACAACAAACAAATGAAAAAACCAAACCAAAACAAAATACCACAAAAAACCCAAACAAACAAACAACCCCAAAACAAACAAACAAGCAAAAAAAAAAAACAAAACCAAAAAACCCACACACAAAACTACACAAGAGCTTTACCAGTAGCTTAAACCACTCTAACAAAATAAACTAATTTTTGTCATGAATAATAATTCTTGCTAGATTTTGAATAGAAATACATATGGCCTTTGAAAGACATACTCAGTTTGCCAATGCCAATGAACTGTTTCTAAATGTATTACACCATTTTGTGTGGACTGGGTAAATAAGCTCCTTTGTGCTATGTTTCTAACATAAATGGCATTTTCTTTCCTGTATCCAGCTCACAGATCAGGTGAAACAAATGATTCACCCCTCTGACATTCAGAATTTGGTATGTTGATCAGTTGCCTCTGTCATTACTTTGTTCACTTTGCTCCCTTTAAATTATCTGTTGACTGTAAATAAATTCTCCCTGATTTCAGATAACTTCAGAGATTTTTCACCTTTTCATTTTTTTAATGGAAGAGGAGACAAAAAGAGAAAAGACAGGGCCTTCTTTACTAGTAAGGATTTTCTAGGTTCTCCCAGGTTCAATTAAAAGACATTTTAGTTGCAGCTAGTAGATTTCTGCAAACAAAAGGCTTAGAAGAAAACACACTAATATTTAAATGCTTCATGATACTTATTTAGAACTTCTTTCTTTCTCTTTCTTTCTTTCTTTCTTTCTTTCTTTCTTTCTTTCTTTCTTTCTTTCTTTCTTTCTTTCTTTCTTTCTTTCTTTCTTTCTTTCTTTCTTTCTTTCTTTCTTTCTTTCTTTCTTTCTTTCTTTCTTTCTTTNACGTGTGTTTGCATTTTTAAACATGGTCACAGTCTGACTGATTTCTAGGGGCAAAACAGTTTCAAAATCTAATTGCAAGCTCACAGTGACAAAACTAGATAATTACTATCTCCACAAATATCTGTAAATCAAATCACTTGTTTTAATACAGATTAGATTAGTACAAAAGTTACAGGATTGATATGAGAGACATGATAAATGTAGTCATGACAGAAAACAATTTTTAATTTAGTAACCCCTATCAATCTAGATAGCCCATGAATATTTACCATTAATTCAGTAGGCTGGAACAGAGAGAGAGAAAAAGGGAAAAAAAAAAGAGGTTTGACCTAAACAGGACTGAGGAAAAAAGAGAATCCTCAGCAGTTTTACTGAGAACAGATCTTGCAAAGACTGGGAAAATACATTTGGGATAGCATAGTAAAAAAAAAAACCTTTTAAAAAAACTGAATAACATGCAAAAGTATTGCCATTCTTAATATGTACTTCTCTTTGCAGAACTTACCAGTCAGATTACAGTTAAACAAGTAACTTCAAAGGCTGAAATAAAATCATTTATGGAAATTCAAAACAAACCTATTTGATCACATCATACTTCACAGCAGGGATACAATTTGCAGAGCATGAGTGAGGGCATAGTGTAAGCAAAAACAGGTTGTGAGTGCAATGAACCAAACTAAATGGTTTATATAAAAGAAATGTTGTTTCCATTAATTTTTCTGGTAATCTTATTAAAAACACCACCTGTCCAGAATAGAATTGTCCAGGTTTTAATTCCTTTTCATATCTCAATGTTCAAACACAAGACAGAGGAGGTATCAACTTAGAGCTATTAAAATATGTCACAAAATGTCTTATTCTGAAATCTTCATAGTTACAGCAGTTTCTCCAGCTCTGTTTCAATGTCTGGTTACTGTACTTTTTACTTTTTCTCTTCTTGTGCTCAAAGAACTGACTTTTCTGATAAGCTTAAAGAAATTTTTTTTCAAAGCATGCATCGCTTTTTAAGCCTCTCTTAAAAAAAATGTTTCCAGTCTATAAGACCTAAAATTCATATACATTAAGCAAATAAAACATAAAATGCACCTTTCAAAATTCCACCACTACCCCACCAAAATCCCCTGTAAGAGCCCTAAACAGAAACTTGACTTTGAATACCAGAAGAGATGAAATGGTGTCATAATCAGCGTAAGTGCATGTGGACTATTCACCTAGATCAAACACTTTGGTCATATACTCAATTAAATTTAAATCCCATTATATAATGTATACCAGCCTCATTTTATGCAATTCCCTAATTTAATGGCTTGGTATTAGCCTTTTTCATTTTTGCACACATGGACTAATTTTCACGGTGCTCAGTCCCTCTGGGAAGTAGGTCATTAAAGTCAACTGGACGGAGACAGAAACTTAATACCTAAACAGTGTTGCAGAAGGGTCAGAATCACAATAATAATGCAGTTTTTCACTCATCCTACTTTGCAACATTTATGAAATTTCTCACTCATATATATATATGTGTGTGTNCATGGACTAATTTTCACGGTGCTCAGTCCCTCTGGGAAGTAGGTCATTAAAGTCAACTGGACGGAGACAGAAACTTAATACCTAAACAGTGTTGCAGAAGGGTCAGAATCACAATAATAATGCAGTTTTTCACTCATCCTACTTTGCAACATTTATGAAATTTCTCACTCATATATATATATGTGTGTGTGTGTGTATATATAGAGACGACAAAATAGAACAATAATGAAAGTTATTGTTCAATCCTGCTACAATTTGATTTGTGAAACTGAAAAATAAATCAACAAAACAAAAATCTCAATTAAGAAATTAAAAATCACAATTATAGTAATGTTAAGCTACCAAGACAACATTTGTTTTACACTGAAACAATAGAATTAAAATATTCATGTTACCTTTCTCAATGTGTATTCTTTTTGTCTCATGTCCCACATCATGACCAGCCAGATCACCCTCCTTAGGTCCAGGCAGGACATTAGGTGACAAACCCATCAGCATTTGGTTCATAGAGAGCCCATTCTGATGGACAGCTGCTAGACACAAGCACAGGCAGAAAGAAATCAGCCATCATATTAACAATACTCTTTTTTACTTATTTTACATAGTCTTCCTCTTAATTATACAAGAATTCTAACAATCATGAAATTACTTAATCAGTGCTATCAGGATCCACACAGGGAAAAAGTTTCTTCCTGTTACTTCTAGTTTAAAACAATCAATTTTAAAAAGGAAGTTCAGTAACTTTGGATAAAGTTAGAGATTTGCAAATATATTCTTGATTATTTAACAAGAACTGTTGAATTTTTAGTTCATTGTATAAAAATTCTTGAATACCAACATTCCCAATATGCAGTCCCTAACAACTTCCTTAAATGAAGCATTGTGGCCTTTCAGGTGATAAACACTGTTTTTCCATATATTCTGTGCAACAGCAGAATTGCCTATTTGCTCATCAGACAGGTGGAAAAGCCCTGTCCAACAGCTTTCAGGGACCCTCATGAGTCTCAAACACACCTCAGAAACTCATATTAGGTAATTTATATTTCTGTCCTTGTATTCTGAAAAAAAAAAATTGTCTATTTTTAGTTGTTTGGTTGTTTTTTTTTATAATATGGAACCCATATTCCTGTAGTAGTCATCTTATTCTGGCTGGCACCACAAAAGATGTACTTAAGAATCAGGTGTATTGTTAACAAATCAGATAGGACAGAAAAGAATTATCTTATAAATAAATAAGTAATTGAAATGATCCACTACTTAAGGAACTCTATTACGTACACATGGAAGAAAAAAATGTGCAAAGGTCCCACTCCTCTCTGTAAATTATAGAGTAAGCTGAACAGTACAATTTCCTTATTCATTAAAAAAAAAAAAAGAGGAAATACTTAGCAAAAACAATAAATATCTCTAAATTTAGATTTTGAGGTTGGTGATGTTTTGTTTTTTTTTTTTTTTTTAAGAGAATAATGGAAAAGGGCTTCATCAGTTGTAAACAAATATACAATTCAATCAAGAAAAAATTTTAATTCCACATTTATGAGGGTTTTTTTCAGATGTTCACTTATGAAGTTTGCAGTGGGTTGATCCTGGCTGGACACCACGTGCTCACCAAAGCCTCTCCATCACTCCCCCTCCTCAACTGGACAATGGAAAGAAAACATAATGAAAAGCCTGTGGGTCAAGCCTGGGGAAATAGATAGGTCACAGTATATGGAATTCCAATTTAATCTGCTCTCTAAATTGTCCAAGTGATAAGAAAACAGAATTTTCAGCTTGTCATAGTCAGGCCTCATTTCTTTTCTTTGGTAAGTCATTTTTCATCACACACTAATGAAAGATCTCTCATCTGAAGGTCAATGAAGAGTCAGCTTCCTGAGTCTATGGAGAGCCTGAAAAGAAGCAGCCTAAAGGACACGTGTTGCATCTAATCAATATGGCCACCTATTTCATACAGCTATTTCATGGCCTGCTATGTGTGTGCCAAACCCTCCAGTTTCACCTACTGACAAATTCCACTGTGGAAAGACAATTGAAACACACAAAAAGCTGCAACAGAGCAGTATTAAAGGGAATGGACAAGTGTAATATGAATTTAAGTACGTATCCATAAAATGGCATGTATTTAAAACCTTAATTTCCATCACTGCACTGGAATATCACAGAATTCAGAGTCTTTGCCATACAATTTACATCCTGTATATGGAACTTTGATAAGAATGACATCACTCTGGGACACCAGAGTTTAATTTCGCTCTGTCTCCTGTGAGCTATGAGGTGACAATATTCTTTCTATCATATTTCTCACCATCCCAAAATTTTGTATTTAAAAATTTATAAAGTATGCACATTTTTTAATTTATTTAGCCCAATTCTTCTCTTTACCAAGCAATTCTACCATGTAAAATATTGCTTATGAAGTCAGATTCAATTTAGAAATCAAAACCGAGTAACCAGATTAAATAAAATTCAATTTCTTTTAAAAATGTTTACACTATATGTTCAGTTTTGAAACTAATCTAGCAAATTGCTTCCCGCCTGCAATTCTGTATTTCATTGCTCATATCTTTATGTTTAATATGACATGATGGCAGTTTATATCAGTACCTGTTAATGTAGCATCAGATATTATGATACTGTAAACTGGGGAACATAATGTTGGGAGATAGCTATTGCAGCTGAACTTCTGAACATGAGACATATGAGATCTATTCAAGGTGAGGGCATTTTGACCAGAAAACCAAGCTGCAGCCAATCGGTTTTAAAGAGGTGAGAGAAGAAGAATGGGACCTACGGATTCTGTCTGAAGAGCTCTCGGTCCGCGCAGGAGAGCTGGACACGCTGCTGCTTCGATGAGAGGATGGATGGCTGCCAGGTCTTCGGCCCTCTTCAAGAGAAGGAGCAGGAGAAGGGCTGTCTGGAACACGTTCCTAGACCACACAAAAAGTCATTGCGAAAAAATGGCAACGTTAAACCAAGCCTCTGTTTCCAAACATCACTTCCCTAAACTGAATTTCCCTCCTAAATTACAACCTATTAATTCCCCTGTTGACATTTTCAGGATTTGCAGAACATTCTCAAAGGAAACTTGGAAACTTTAGGACACTAGACCTTAGATTTCAGCACGCAATGTGAGCACTGCCCATCCCATTAGGCTTTTAACTGCCTTCTGGACTACTTAAAAAATAAGAGGTTTGTTCAGCTTTTTGTTGTTGTTGTTTTGGTTTGGCTTTTTTGTTTGTTTTTTGTTTTGCTTTGTTTTGTTTTTTCTGTGTTTTATTTTTTTTGTGTTTTGTTTGTTTGTTTTATTTTCTTTACTCATATCATCATGCAGTTGAATTGGAAACATACATTTTGGCTTACAGATACTGGTTTATGGGATGATGAATTATATATTTCTGTAAATAAATAAAGACCAGGTACTGTTGTTTTATCTCATGTTGACTTTTACTTCTCATTTTAATTTCAAAGAGGCTTCTTGAGCAACGAGATCTTATGGAACTGTTATGAATTATAAAGAAAATATAACCTCCTTATAATACCTATACCAGTAACATGACTGATGTAAGTCCAAATGTCTGTTTTTACCACGGAACACAAACTTGGAATGAATCACACTTTTTGGATGAATGTGGCCATATCACTTCGAAATGGGAAAACCACCATTCATATTTTTCTATCCAGGGAAAGGCCTGGCAGGGTAGCCAAGAGAAGCTATGATGCACTTCAAGAGGTTCCTTGGTTTTGAAAACCAGAATGTTAAGGACTGTGATACAGTCCTTACCGTGAATTGCATATCTGCTATGTGTGAATCATTAGTATGTAGCATACAGATATATCTGATATTTACCCAGAAGTTTGACACAAACAATAATCAAAGGGAGATAAGTGCAGAATAGCTCTTTCTAGAAAATTCACTGTCTTTCCCTGCAGTTTCTTTTTTACTGCTGAAAGTTCTCAAGACTCATTGCTAAAGTATGTGAGAGTGAGGCTGTTTTGGAAAAATAGTGATAAAAATAAATAAATCCTATAGGGGAAATCTATTGGAAGGATTGAGGATATTAAACTAACTTTTTTTTTGCTTGTTTTTCTCTTTTTGATAACTGAAAACCTGACATAATGAAAAAAACAATGAGCCCAAACCACCAATCAACAAACAACTGCACACATTCCACTCACTAAAAGCTTTTGGCAATGAAATAATACAATTGGTACAAGTTTAACAACACAAAAAAAAGAACAACTTGCTGTTGCAAATGTTTAGCTTGATAAAAGCAGTACATTCCTCGAAAAGTTCTTTTTGAGCAGCCATTACTTTATCATGCACAGTCACTAGATAAATGTTTATTTCTCTGAATGCATTTCTAAGAAATTTTGCAACATCCTCAACTACAGTAATCAATAGATTTGTTAAAGGTAAGTTTCATAAAAAAATATCTGCTGAACTTCAGATTCTGATTGCAAATGGATTCAGTGGGCATACTGATGGAGTGGGAGGAGATTTTTTAGAGCAATGTTTCAAGACATTTAAGTGGATTCCACTTTAACAGTCTTAGGTTTTTAAGTCAAAAAACCTTGATGAGGATAGCTTAACTGCATCATAGCTCTAGGCTTATTATGACTTTGATTGTGTTTATATGTCCATGAACTGGGTATTCAAGAGGAGGATTATAATGCAGATGTTTTCAGAATGTAGAAGATTTATTTCTTTAGATTTAGGAGGATTTAAGCATGCACAGTGTACAGATTTGATATAAATTAGAACACGGTATATTTAATCATTCATTTAAAATATAATTTCACTGTTTGGCATACAATGTATTGTTCTTAGAAGGGTTTCATTAAAATGAAATCCAGTGAGCACATAAGATTTGAATACAGAGCTGCAGAGTAAATTAATTTATTTAAACAGCTTAATTTGTTTATCCTATTTATTTATGTGTGCTTTTACAGCACGTATTATGAGATGGAGCGAGCAAAAGGAATGCACAGGACAACGAAATATAATTACTGTACAAACAAAACAGATAATGAGTTTTATTCTCATATAATATGACATAGACAAAATCCATGAGAAAACTATATACCTTGGCTTTATCAATTCTTTTGTAAAATACCCTTTAATTCCAATAAAACATGGGATTGAACTACACAGAAATGCAAAATAAACAAATTTTATATCCTTGCTTCATAGTTCCACAATCAACAATCTAGTCTATAGCAATTTTTTGTGTTTAACAAATTCACTGCAATAATAAATGGCAATGCTACTAATAATAAATTGAAATACTCTGTAGTTCTAAAAAAGTCATAGTAATAAACTAATGGTGCTGGAATATCAGTATATCTTCCTTAACAGAGATTTTGTGTAGAAAAGATTCATTTGGTTTGTGGCAAAATATTAACTTTATACTCCATTTAAAATTTTTCAAAACCAGAAATGTTTAAAATTGTGTTCATTAAATAATGCAGATCAGAGCTATTTTGTCACTTCCACAGCATGCCACTTTTGTACAAGTTACTCTACATGAAACAGCAAAGAAATAGAACTTTTTGATGTACAATCCTGGCAACAGAAATCACCTAGGATTCTGTCCACTGCCCAATAATTTTCCTAAAACTTGCCTACTCCCAGAGGCAGATATTTCTGGATAATCTGGTGTATAACCCTGCCTCACTATTTTTTTCCTCCATTTTTTGCTTCCCTATTTCTTTCTACAGATAATCACAGGTAAAAAGTAGTGTGAACAATTTAGGTAATATGCAGTAATTTAGCATATGGTTGACCAACATTTCAGGACTGTTAAGACTCTCAGTTCGGTATCAGAGGCTTTACTAAGCAATGGGCAACAAACTCTTAGGGGCCAAATTTGAAGCATTCCTTATCTTGGTGCTCTTCACAATTTGATCCAAATCATGAATCCTAAGCTTTTAAGAATCTGACATTTACCTCCTCCAAAAATGTTCCTACTACAAAGAAATTAAGGGAACTCTAACACCCTATCTTGTACTCTTATTCCAGTGACAAGTTGCACACCCTCAATATCAAGTCTGTTTCATAAATAAGAGACTTGCTCCCGTGACACTGGGTATTTTATTTCATGCTGTAAAAAACAGGTAAAAGATTTCAGTATCAGAGATTTTAACACATGAGATTGAGGTTATCTCTAGAATTGAAATCACACCAGTTTTGGTCCAGAATACTACATATCATTCACAAAATCACACTGTCTTGGTCTCTTCAAGTAAAACAGGAGAGTCTTTATGTATTTATCAACTTTTTTCCAAGTTTCTCAAATAGGCAAATACTGAAAAATCTTATTCTGAAAGTTACTTTTAAGCAATGTTTTTTACAAGGAATCATCTTAATACATCAATAATGGTATTCAGAAGACCAGAAATACTTGCTTCCCTATATCACATGTCTTTGTCCATATACGAGGTCACAAAGTTAGTTATAAAATTTTTATTTCTTTTTTTTGCCTATTTTATTTCAGCAGCATGTTTTCACTGTTTGAAAATTTCTTCATTACCAAAAACCTTCCTCAAAATATATCAAAACACAAAGCTGATGAAGTTTAGCTGTTGTATCACTATTTCAGGTAACATATGTAGGAACAATCCTTCTGCTCCTAAGAGGACAGAAAAGTAAGTGGTATTTTCTGGGTTGTCACCACCTCAGTTTTCCCACAAATATTCTTTACTCTTTTCTGTTCTTGTTCCTTAATAACAAAATTGTTGACCATTTCTGACAAAGTTTGAATACATGTTCTTACAAACCAAAGCAGATTTGCATGCAGAGTCTTCACCTCCTGGCTATTTCTCTCCTACAGGTATTTAGCATCAGCTTTTTACTATATTCTAGTTTACTTTGCCATAAGACTCATCTCTTGAGTTTAGTTATCCTTTAATTTTAGTTATGGAATGAGCTCTAGACATGCAATTAGGTCTTGCTCTAAAGGTATATAATTTTTAAACTATTCAGTTGTCTTGCTTCTCTTCAGTATTGAACAAACTTCTCCAAGGATGTTTGTGCTTTAAGTCATTGAAGTGCAGAGGATAAAGTAATTTATTTTCATGGTCACACTTTTCATAGTTTAGGTAACTTATGGAATTGTTTAGGTTGGAAGAGATGTTTAAAGGCCATCTAGTTTCAATCCACCTGCCACAGGCAAGGGCACTGTCCACTAGAGGAGGTTGCTCAGAGCCCCATTCAGCCTGGCCTTGAACACTGCCAGGTATGGGGCATCCACAGTGTCCCTGGACAGCCTAACTGCATGCTAGGGAAAATATAAATGCCACAAACTGTTTTATACATTTGTGATGATAATAATAATAATCGGCAGCAGCAGCATCTTTCAATCACTAGTGTGAGAGACTGGACTGGTTAATGACTCGAACAGTGGCCCACTTGACCACCCAGGTGCAGACAGCACACACTCATCATTGGAGGCTACAGCTGTGTGTTGAAAAAGATAAGGAAGGAGGCTGGTAAGATGCAAATCTTGCCAATTTGCTGGTGGGCTAGTGCTTTTTATCAAGTCTGTGCCATTTTCATAATGGCTCAGGCATGAAAACTCCCCTCTGGGAAAGTACTGGGACATTCACACATAGTCTGAAGGTGTTCACCCCTTCTGATGGGCCATAATTGACTCAACTATGCTGAGAAGAGATGCAGCTGTGGCATCCTGGGAGGTGTCATGGATCATGAAAGACTCTGGAAGTGTCCTGAGGTCCACAGCCTTATACCATTCAGCCTGAAACTCCTCACCTAAGGAGAGGAACCTGGGCATTCCCACCTAAACCTAAGCATATATAACTGTGGAACTTCGGTGTTTTGTGGGATTTTCCTATTCCTGACAGATCAAGACAGCTGCAATCACTTCAGCCAACAGATACTGAAATTGCAACCATCAAGTCTTGTTGTGAGGTCCATGGATGGTGATATCTTTCTATTCCTTTTTTTTTAAGTGTTATTTTCATGCCTTTTTATTGCTATATTACTACCTATAATAATGACCTAAATAGCTACATATGTGCTCCCCATTGCAACCAAACTATTCTAAAATAAACCCTCCAAGTGTATATTTACGAACACGGATTTGTGTCGTTTCATACAACATTCAGTGTGGTTTTGCTCTAATCTGCCCTAAGGAATCTATTAACAAGAACCTGTGTTACCCTCACCTTTTGGGGTGGCTTGTAACAAGGAGTAGTTTATATTATTTCCAACTTTTGTGGGAAGACACCTGTCTTCCAAGCTTTTTTTTGTGGTAGAATTATAAAAATTGCTTTTAAAAGTGATCAAAACACACATTTCTTTCTTCAGTTCATTACTGACTTATTTTGAACTCACGTGAGATGTACTCCACGAATAACTTTCTTGTAAAATGTCACATTTAATTTGATATTGCTTTAGCTGAATAAGTGTAAGAAATTAGTTACTTGAGTACCTTTTGTATTTTCTGCAAGCAGAATATTTTATTTTTACAGTTTTACTTTTTCATTCCACTTTAGTCAAAGACACTATGATGCTCTAAATGAGCATTTAGACTCAGGAATTGCAAAATTAACTGGACTAACAGTTATTTCCTAACTTCCTCATTCACTTCTATATGAATGTTATCAAACTGACTGAATGCTATAAAATATTATTTCTGTTTCCTTATCTGCATACTATCTGGCTTTCTAAAGATCTTGCTAACTTCACACTGATGCACATGACATCTTTCTCACCTTGTTCATACAGATCCACTTCTAATCCCAACCAAAATTCAGGAATTTGAATGTTTTGTATTGTCATTAACTGCACTATTATTTTAAATCTTGGACATCTTTCTTACGACGAAAAGAATCCAGGATGTTTACATAAGATGTTTTCTCTCTCTGTGAATACCTCAAACTTATTTATCTTTTGGACCAATTGAAGTTAATTTGATTTCTATTACACTTTTTACTTCTGCAATTTTTCATTGTACCTACTTTGCTGTTCCCATTACAAGAATACTGACAACTGAAAGCACAAAATGAAGAAAGAGATCAACTGAACATAAGACTGAATTGGCTTGATTTTTAGTATCCTGTTTTCTACATGTATTATTACAGCAGAAGTTAACTGAGAGGAAGCCAAATAGGAGACTTCCAAGTAATCTTTTAACAGTACTTCCCCAACAGGAGACCTAATACTTGGAAATCATGATCAGTACATAAAGCACAATGAGCTAGTCAGGAAGTGGGTGTCAATGGATAGGGCCGTTGTAGAGATTAAAAACAAGCAAGCAAACAAAGTCAATCCCGATCAACAGAAAAAAGAGCTTGGTTTTACATTCACAATGAATATTTCTTCTAACCAAAATATGCTTCTAAGGTATACAAAAATCCCCATGCAATATGCAAATATACAGACATTCAAGAAACTCTGTTCCAATCAAATTAGTAACTCCTTGTTGGCAAGCTGGACACACTTCCTGATTTTTTAAAGGTTCTTTCCTCCTCATCTGAAAATCTAGCCTTACTTGCAAAATAAGCTTAAGAAGTATCACTAGGAATTCCCCCCTCAAAGTAAATCCAAACCACACATGTACTATGCCCTAGAAGTCAGCAATATGAATCTCATCCCTTGTACCTGGCCCCATGGCCATTTTGCACCAGTCAATCTCACACTACATGCACAGCTCCCTGTTACACACATGAACATGCAAATTTCCACACATAAAGTTTGTGCTACTTTCTATGTGTCATGTGTAGACACCTATTTTACATGCCACAAGTTAATTCATATGAGCATACAGCTGCTATTAGCTTCAAACTGCACCTCAGAAACACGCATGATAGAAGAAATAGGGATCCCATATTATTAAAAAAAAAGAACATGATTCCAAGTTACAGCCTACCACATTTAGTTAGCATCCTCTAAGGTCATTATATAAAAAGTGTATTAAAAGCAAAAACAAATAATATTAATCATATAGACAGAACTAATTAATGAGGTGGAAGACAGTGTCCTCGAATATAAAGATGGTTAAGCCATAATAAAGAAGGTCAACTATCCTTTGACCTAAGACCTACTCATTCTAAATGAAAAAAAAAACCAAAAAAGGAGTGCATATATACAAGTTACTCTAATGCAGAGATTTTCTCTGTTACATTCAAGTTCCTACAAATTATATATCATATTCTCTACAGCTAGGATAAAATTAAGTGTTATTTGATTTACACTATACTTAAAAATTTATAGGTATATTCCAATTTTCATGTTTTGTTTCTTAACATGTAAAAGCAGTCGTTTTAGGAGCTGATAGTCTTATTTTTATTTTAAAATATTTATTGTAGACCAATTACCAATTAATTTTACTATTTAAATTAAATCAAATTTCTCCTTACATAAAGAAGAAAACTTGATCATACTTCACACATCAGATAAAGAGGAAATGAAAGTAGCTTCCCTCTTGCACTTTTACATATTCAAGAAAAGCACTTTAAAACAATGTTAAAATTTCTATTTCAAATGCTCAATGCACTAATGTCTCCAAAAATAGTAGGTTATCTGAAAAGTCAAGTGTTTTTCAGGTTAGGCATACAAAAAAGGTTTTTCTGCCAATTTAGAATACAATCAATTTTGTTCTCATTCCCTGTCTGTAAAACACGTACAGCATATCCAGCTTCACAGGAATGCTGCCACTGCCTGCATAATGCTTTTCCTGTAAGACACAGAAGTGTCCATAGAAAAGTTCTGCCTTCAACACAGGATTCAAGATTCAGATCAGTGAAGTGAACTTGCCCTTTTTCCTCTTAGAGCCTGTTTCCTTTCAGGTGTGCTCTCTGGACTTGCTCACCACCAGTCTGACATGAGACATTAAAATGTACTCTGTTCAGCCATTTCTGTACGGCAGTGACGGATTTCTTCTCTTTGACTATTATTTGAACTTTTTGGGAAAAAATCACGGAAACACATGAATCTGAGCTGGAAGGGACCCAGAAGGACCACCAAGTCCAGGTCTTGAGTGAATGGCCCATATGAGGATTGAATCCATGACCTGGGTGTTATTAGCACCAGGCTCTGATCAACTGACCTATCTATTATAGGCAAAAAAAAGATAGGAACATTAAATTACATCAACAGGAACACACATATTGCCAATGAAAAATGAAAAAGTGAATGAATTCCAAAATAAAATTTCGTGTCAGAATAGTCCTATAAACAGAGTTATTCTAAGAAATAAAATCTGTCAGCAGCTACCTTTGTTAAATAAGTTTACACTAAATTTCTGCTATTGGCTCACAGGAATATATCTATCTATCTATCTATATATATATATAGATAGATTCAAAAAAAGGTATAAAATAGTGTAACACAACTAGTGCTGTGATAGATGTGAGGGAATTAGCAAAGCTTAGTCTGATATATCCATTATGCAGTGGAAAATTAGTGTGCCACTGCTGTCTCCAGCTTTTCAGCTGGACATATTAGCTTCTTCTGTTTTATTCTTTATTCTTTCTATAAGTATTAGTCACATATGGATAAATTGCAATTTTTGATTCTGGCATGCTGCTGCTCTGTTATAACTTTTACAATCTAATTTCAAGTTGATATTAATATAAGGTATGTCCTTTATATTTTCATATATCTTTCTGCTGAGTGAAAAAAAAATTGATGTAGTGAAACTGCTAACAAGCTAAGCCTTTGAAACCATGGGCAGGTGATGAAAGCCACTTCATGTCTAAAGCATCCCCAGGTCACAGCTGTCACACTCACTGCAATTCATTGTTGTCACAATCTGCTGTCCCTGCTTGTTGTTGCTCTCCTCTTATTCATCCAACTCATATATCTAAACATTCCATTACAAAAAGACATCTAATGTTCGTCTCATGTTCGAAAGGGCACAACACTCTTCTGAAATATAATTCTGAAGATTTTAGGGCTCAGAGTTCACTGCCAAATCTAAGGTGTTGCTTTGTAAGGCTTCCCTTGTAATTTTGTCTTTGTCTCATCTCCTGAATGCAGCAGGATGAAATGTTTAGTTAGTACATGATCTCAGCTTTATTCCAACATCTTATCATGAAGAAATGAAATATTGCCCAGTAATAGAAAGGCATTTGAAGCTTTGTGAGTTTAAAGATAACAGTGCTAGCTGTGAAGTCAGTGAATTGGAAGGAAAGGTCAGCAAGTCATCTACTGTGGCACTGTTCTCAAAGGCAATCCTTCTATCCAATGAACCTGGTTGTTCATAATCTGAAGACTTTGATTTTCTAAGACTTAATTTTGTTCTTTGTTACTTAATTAGATATGGTTACTATTGATTTACTTTTCAGAGTCGAAATTTCTCACAGGCCTTCTAACTTTCAAGCATAGTTTACACTGGCAAACATGCTGTGCTCTCTAATTTCAAATCCATGCTGTCGTTTCAGCATGGAAAACAGCATTCAGTTGTAGTTGTAACTACAAACTCTGAGACAAGTGATTCAAAAACTTTTCAATTTGTGGAAGCATTGACACTAAGGAGAAAATACTTCAATAAAATTAGGGTAAAAAAAAATTAATTAAACCTTAAGGAAAACAAAACCAAGATGTCTGAAATTAACAGCAATAAAAACTGGAAGCTATAATTCTAATAACAAACAGTTTCGTGAAAGAGAGCAACTGCACTATTTATCCATTCCTGTAAAAATAAAGAAAAAGGAGGTTTGACCTTCTCACTTACATTTATTCTTGAAGGTATTTATTTTGATTGTAGTATAAGTTATTATTCATAAACGTTACACTGCCAGCACAAGGTTCAAGAAGTGTGCTGGTTACAGTTTCTTGCTCAACTACTCAGTGCATATAACTCAGTGGACATTAAAATCCCAGCTTCTGACTATGCCTAGAGAAGAACAGGTAAATTGCCAGTGACATTATGTCCATCCTCATGGGAAGAAAATCACCTAATAATGACCTCATGCTTTTAAGTTTCTAGGGTTTATGTTTCAATCCTGTTCAGTATTAAAAAATAGGAACACAATTACTTAGCTGTGCTACCTCTATCCACATGACCATATCCCTCTTTAATAGGTAATAACAGAGGATATTAATCTAGACATATGTTGTACCACAATGGGGCTGAAGAAATGAATAGGAAACAGTAAGTTCCTTAGCCCTTATAGTACTGTTGAAATAACTATGTGCAGCAAGACCTTACATTTAGAAGTGAGTTTTAAGTGACAGATTAAAACTTGTGTTTATGGATTCACCTGTAGTATAAATGAATTGTGAGCAATAAGGCCTTGACTGAAGAAGTCACAACAACACTTGGGTAATGTCATGTTCTACATAAAGGACCCAAACCCCTTAACTTACTAGTGCAAACTTCATGAGAAATGTGTATTTCATCCTCGTACGTGCACACTTTTCTAAAGAGAACTTAGGTTAATTTGGTCATTTAAAAACATTTCATTGAAATCCACATATTTTTATATTATGGTTATGTGCAAACCAGATGGGAACATGAAACCTGGTTTGTCAAATAACTTGCACAGGATGTTATGCCAGGAGTTATGCAAAAGTTGGCAGCTACAATGAATATTTAATTAGCATGGATATGAGAGCTGAATTTTCAAAAATGACATTGACTCATACTGTAGATTATTAATACAAACAAATGCTCAAATAAGCAAACTTATGGAAAAAATTATTATTTTCCAGTTACAACGTGATGATAGAATGTTTCAGAGAGCCTAAAATTGCTAGGTACTTTCAAGGTCTTAACCTAGATTATAAGGAATCCATCTCTGTTAAGAAAATAGATGAGTTACAAAAATGAACTTGTTAAGAAGCAAACAACTGCCAGGATAAGGAAAATTTTCTGATATGGAACTGCCCACAGTTATAATAATATACACAGTTATATGATGACAGTATGTCCCTTTCAGAGTCCAATAGTTTTAAACCTACTAGACAGGTTTAGATCGCACGAGCCAAAAGCACTTCTCAGTTAAGTGCTTCCTGGGTCTAGCAATGTTCCCATAACGGGGTTAGATCTGTCAACAGAGCAGGACCTGCCTTCCACCAAAGGAAACCATTTTTACATGGCCTATGAGATATGTTGCACTCAAATGTATCTGATTGTGGTAACTGGAGACAAAGATAGTGGTCACACTGCAATATGCTCACATAGACATATTTAAATGTAGGCCATGGTAACTTAAGCAGCTTTAATAGCTACAACTATCTTGTAAATCAGCTTTACAAGCTAGAAGTCAGCTTATAAAAGTTTAGAAACAGAAGGTTACCAATGCTCATGAAGGTCAAATTTTATACTTTTACATATGAAGTAAAATAGCTCATAGAAAATGAAAGGAGGGGAAATAGCATGAAAATAGTGAAAACAAAGTTTTGTTGGCACAGTAATTCATATGTCAGGTGTCATTTAGTATGTGCTCCATCTCAATCTTCACTTTTTAGATACCCCAGTAGGACCAGTGGCCACTGATCCAACCAAGAAAATAAATTTAGAATGAAATAAAACACAACATGTGTTCCAGAGAACATTAGTATAATGTAACTCTTACTAAATACCAATCAAGTAAAAATAGGAAAACAGAGTTGCAAAAATCACCATGGAATCAGTTAGTTAGCAGCAGAGTGCTTATATCCCCAACACGGGGGCAAGATGGAAACCAAGGCAGGATCTAGTCTTGTCGGCACACCAAGTAAATAAGCACTTCTTTTCAAACCAGTATCTTAACTCCTCATGTCAACAAAGTTGACAAAGGCCTCCAAAGGAGACCCTAGATTTGGAAGTATAGGTGACTAAATTAGGCCATGAAATCATCATATTTTTCTAGGTCAATAAAAACATAGATTTGTTGACTTTTAACTGAACAGTTCTTCGAAGTTCTGTGCTTGTTAGGTTAAAGAAGAAAGGTGCACCAGAATGTTGAATGTCTTAATAAAGTCAGACCTCTTCATTCTACTTAAATGATCATGAACTTCAAAACTTTTTTAACTCCTGATTTGAAGGTCCAAGAGATTCTAAGTTTATCTAATTTTTGTCAAAGGAATTGCATGAATGGACCAATTTCCAACATAGCCCTGAAAATTTGCTTTTGCGTGTCTGTTTCTAAGATACAGTAGATAAAAGAACAGAAGTTTGTGTACTTTCTCTTTCTCATTTATTAGAACTAAAGAAGGATAAGAGGCAAAATGTAGATAGCTGAATAAAGATCAAGCCATAATTACCTAATTATGGAAGTGTCTTTTAAAATGAAATCCTTTAAAATGAAAACAGATCACCTTCAGTAAAAGGAAGAAAAAACTCCATGCCTCTGGTAAATGCCTCTATAACCAGATTAATTTCATTAAAAGGCCACAAACAAAACCTAAAACAGGTAGACAAGTTCAGATATCAGATATTTTTGAGGTACCCATATAATACTACAGTTCTCGCCTGCAGGTTACTGGGACTGTTCTGTGCTACTTCATTCTAATTTGTTCTGGGATTTGGCAAATTTAGTTTCTGCATGGGTAAAGTATCAAACCTTTCAGCCTTCTTCAGATAACTTAGAGCATTTCAGTTCAAATGCTTAGATTTTAAAGTCAGAAGAACATTCTCTTCTAATTTAAGAGTAATTTTTTCCATGATATCTCAAGGAACATTAGATTACAGACTATGAAATATGAGAAAAAGACAAAGATGTATATAAAATTGCTTCAATTTGAGTGTTGCTTTAATACTGATTTAGAGAGATGGAGGGAAGCTGAGATGCTAACAGTGGCCACCAGTAGCCTGTTGTGCTCTCAGAGTCACCACACTTTGTTTTCTTGTATTTACTGACTTTATGACTTACCTTAGAACATTTGACACCTATGCAATACACCTTTACAATATTTATGGTGACTGGGAGCAGGCTATGATCTGGTGCCTTTTGGTTTGGTTGGGTTCAGTTTGGTGTATTCTGTAGTTACCTTAATAACAGATGTCTCCACTCTGGAGGGAGGGCTCTGCACTTGTGCTGCTGCTGCCATGTTGGCGATGGTGCTGAGGTGGTTCATCTGGCTCATTGCCATCGTGACAGAGGCTGGAGGTAGGCTCACGGGAATCAGTGGGTGGGGCATCATCATAAAAGGAAGTTCCAACCCTGTTGGGGGGAAAACCAGAGAAATAGGTTTATGCATATTTTCTTAAGCACTGTTTTCATTTCCTCCTGATGGACAATATTCAAGTGACAGGTGACATGATGGTTCACATTGCAGGAAAAAGCAGCTCAATGTCAGTTCTCTTCTGAGAGATGCAGGGGTGAATCACTAGCAACCATGGAGGGTTTCTAGCCACAAGAAGAGGCTATTAGACCTCTTAGTTTGTTCATATCTGTGTAATGTATGATATCATTGCTAAGCCATGGCTATTTATCATAGTTTTTGATACCTGCTGTAAGGTGCCTTAGCAGTGCGTCATTATGCCACTGATGCACAGGTAAGCAGTTATTTTAAGTATCAATTTTATTGCAGATGTATTTGTTCTTTACTGTCTCCACTTCCCCTGCTTAATACTTTAAAGGAAGTATTCCAGTATTCCGCACATCCTTGATTTTTACATTGCCTATTTATATAAACAGAAAAAAAAGAAAACTGCTGATGTTAGCGCTGAAAGATGTCAACCCGTACCATTTGGCAGAAGGTGGTTCTGTTGAAGAGGGTTGAGAGGATGGCTAACTGGAACATTATGCTGTCCAGGCAAGCTGGGGTGGTTAACAGAGGCCTGTGATCCTTGGGTGGGGGGAGACTGAAGTTTTTCTTTATCCCAAGAACCATCACTGCTGCCTGTGGGGAATGAATATATATTATTTGGATGAATGAAGACTCCAAATTTTCAATTTCTGAATTTGGAAGCAAGGCCAGCATTCTAACCTTTTTTGCAAGTGGAAATTTATTTTTGATTTTCTTTTTTAATATGGGGATTGGAGGAAGGACTTTAGGGTTGGGGTTTTTTTCCACCCTCTGAAAAAGGAATGTAAGAATAACTTTTTTAATTAAGAGGTAGCACAAACTTAAAGTATTAGAGTCATGCTCATTCACGTGAAGTCTGTGTTTTGTGCATATTGTAAATACACTTTTCTTATACTTTGAAAATAAAACTATATACGGCACTTTCTAATATATGAGAGAATATTTTTGCCTGCAAAATGTCTAACAAAAAATATGTCCTGTTATGCCAATTAAAATTTAAACTACAGTTATATTGTGTCCTGTATTTGTGAATAAATAAACATTCTTTGAAGTAATTAAAAAATTTATTTATTGAGGGTACTAACATGCATGCATATATGCTTGCCTGATGATTCTATTCTGTATATTCAATTTTTATTTCATATTATTAATAAAAATGCGAGGGATTACACTGATTCTTGCAGCCTTCTGGTAGTGGAACAGACTTACAGCAAAGAAGAATGGGGACAAACAAGTACTGAGATGAGAAATAATTAATTTCTTTGAGAAACACCCTTTTTCACTATTGCAGACTTCCTTATAAAAAATAACTATGGAATTAAAAAAGATACAATTAATGGACAATATGATACAGTCTGTATAAATAATACAGGAAATAATAATTAATATCTCATTATTAATTTGTATATTTATGTGCAATGAAAAGGTTAAGATCTTCCAACCTGACAAACTGTATTATTCTCAGTGTGTACTTACATATAATGCTGAGATTGAGTATGTTTATGCATACACAGTAATCTATACACCCACTGTATGAGTTTATTTACCACACACAATCAATAAACAATGTTTGAATATATTAATAAATATGGATATATGCATGCAGTCTCAGCAGTATTAATATACCCATCAGCAATATATGATTGCTTCCTTTTTCATGTAGAGCACAATTTCAACCTCCTGACTTTGAAAACGTCTACTATTTTCATGGGAGCGTGTCTTGATAGGGACTTCAGGATGATATGAGACAAGATGTATTTGATCTATGCTCAGTTTCTATTTAGCATTATGGATTATAGCAAAGTACATATTTTTAAATGTTTTTCTACATACATCCTACTCTTTAATGAACAACAGAGCCCGAAAAACAACAGGAACGACACCACCTCCTTTTTACTTTAGTGGAAAGGGGATAAGCCTATTAGTCTTGACATATTTTAACATCGTTTTCATTGGATGACAAAAGCATAGAAGTTGGTAGAATTCCAATTTAATTTCTCTAGATCTATTAAAAACCTGATTGTAAAAGCTGTACAACATAGTTTATAATGAAAAATACTCCATTATTGCCATGATTTTCTTTCCCTAGTTACTTCAGGAAGACAGTTAAGGCTCAATATAAATTCTAACTCATTAGCTCAATACTGTCTCAATCCCAGTGTAAATTGTTCAGAAGTAGGTAATGAAAATTCAGTCCAAAGTCTCCTGCAATCAAACAAAGCAATTTTATGAAACAATGAAAAGAATCAATTATATGAACTACTTTTATTATTTTACAACAAATTTTCATAACCTTTATGCAGTGAACATACTTGAGATGGTAAATGCATGATTTGAATCTCATGACCTCTGACAAGTGAACGTGTTTTCTTGTATTTTGAGAACTAAGACACTCTCAAAAAGCCTTAACACACATTTAGATACATAGTAAAGCAGCTAAATCTTATCTGCAAAAAGATTTTTTTCCTTTGAATTTCATATTCTCTAATTTTCTGCTTCTTACCACTGTGATGTACGTATTTCACTCCCTAACATCCAGGCCTACCCCACCCTCCTGTTTTGCTTATCCCTTCTGAAGAGTTTATAGCAATCCATTGCAGCACTCCAGTTCTGGAAGTCATCCCACCATGTCATGCCCACATGTGGCAACTCTGCCACAGTATTCCTGCTACACAATGGCTTCCAGCTCTTCCTGTTTGCTGGCCATGCTGTGTGCATTGCTCTAGATGCATTTCAGCTGCCCTACTGATCCCACCACCTTTTTGGGGGAGACAAGTAATTCCTACATGACTATTCCTAGGTACTTCTGAAATTTCTAACACATCAATAACCCATTTTGCAGTCTTTGCCACCATATGGCTCTCCATCCTCTACCTCCAGTGAGATGGCAAAGGACCTTGCTAAAGCACTGTCCTTCAAACACTGCTGTGCCTCATCCACACATCTCTAATGGGCTTGATTTTATCCCTTTCCCCCTTTAAATCTAGGTTAAAGCTCTTTCAATGAGCCCTACTAACTCCTGTTTCCCCTTTGAGCCAGGTGTATCATCTCTTTTATATATATACACACATATATATATATGAAGAATACAAATAATACATAAATATATATTGTAATTATATGAATATTTTTTAGCATTATAAGGAAGATGTTTGCATTTTGTACGGCTGCTGAATTGCCAGTAATGAGATATTTTTGCTATTTTTATGAGCAAGATCTTCTACAGTGCAGTTAATTTCATGTTACATGCTGATGTTCGATATGGAAATGGAGTCAATTCTTCTGTGACCCTTCCTAACCTGGTCACAGAACTTTGCAAGGTCAGTTATAGTTTGCCAATTATGGCTCTGCTTATATGGCTCAGAAATTAGAGCTTTTCTAAATCAGTACTCTTTTCTGCCTCAAAATTACAGTGTCTGCTGTTTTAGCGCGATATTGAACCCAATAATAATTTGGAAGAGAGACGACAAGTTTCAGAAAGCCAAAGTATCAAGGCTAGCATTTAGTGACAGTGTCCTTAATACTTGTAGTCTGGAATAATCTGTTAAAATCTGCTTATATGGAAAATTATTTATAGACAGAATCCAATCCATAACATTAGAAACCACATTCAAACTTCTGACTGTCAAACTCCTGAACAGTTTAAGTGAACAGACACAGATACAAAAAGTCTTGACCATTCACTGTGTTTTTCTTAGGTTAGTTAAACAGAATACTTTTCCTCTTAGAGGAAACAGCTATTTTCATTAATGTCAAAGCAAAACTAGTATTATTCTTTAGACACTATTCACTGTCTGCACAACAAAGTGCAAGCTACCAGTTCTGTCACTTTTTACATTTGGTTTTGATTTAATGCATACAGTGGTTTCAAAGAGTATTAAAAAATCTGTTGCCTTCTTCCTCTTCACTTGTTGCCCTGCTGGAGGCTTATGTTTTTCCAGTTTCCATCAGTGGTTGTCAAGTCTTTGTAATAGGATTAAAAGCTTGGACACCTGATATCCCTGGGTGCTGCAGTTCACCCTCATAAAAGCTGTTTGCTTTAAATTGAGAGAAAATCAGTTTTTAGTGGCATAATTAATTAAATTATGCAAAGTGTTCCAGATTCAGCATAACACTTTCTGAAGCAGCAATTGGAAGCTCTACATTGCATTCAAACAGCATTTCAATGGATGCTGCACTAGGCTGACCATAGAGTACCATTTTCAAGGCTTTCAAGCACAAGGGATCCAATTTTGAAATGCAAATGCTTAATGTTGAGTGCTCAAACCCCATACATATGTACTTGAATAGGCAATTTGGTAGCCAACTACATATTTCATATGTGATAGTGCTAATACAGGCACTCAAAAAATTGAAATGAAGTTCCAAATGTAAGTACATGTGCTTAAAAACCAGGCTCAGATGATCTTACATTTTCTCATGATGGACAACTCGATGGAACAAGAATGACAATACTTTTTCACAATTTAAAAGGCATAGTACAGAATTCACGGCTTTCCTTATCACCAATATTTCAGCATGTATTTTCCATAATGTGAGTTACCTTCTCCCATAATCAGCAGTTACACAACAAACCATTATTTGTACACTGAAGTGGGTCTGTAAAACCCTGATGCCTGGATTATTTGTATTCATTAGTAGCACAATTAGGTAGCTAAGGATGGTAATAATAAATTGAAACAATTCTGGACGAGAAGGTAATGCAGCCAAGAAAAAGAAAATGAAGCAGAAAACTAGTGTACAACGTCAGCCTCGCAAACAAACGCTGATCTAAATGCACCAGGTTCGTTTTTACAATCATTCCTCTTATTTGCAGACTCCTTTTCCTTTTTTCATTCTGACCCCATTAGGATTCAGTTTGCTTAAATTTCTGTTTCCACAATGTGAGCTGAACAGTTTAGTTCCTGTGATAGTCAACAGGGAGCCAGCCAAAAGGTTCTGGAGAGCTGCTGAGCTCACTCTGTGGGAGACAGGTCTTTGGTCAGCTGAATCTGCATCTGGTGCTTCCAAAGGCTACAGTGACCCTTCTCCCAGACTCAGTTTAATGGCCTAAACACACAACTCCTGAGATGGCCAAAAGAAATTGAATCATGTCTTATAGGGTTGGTGAGTACCACACAGCATGTGCAGGAGGCCCCAAGGCTATCTAAGGAGGTGTAGATCAGGCAGGATACTTGAGGGTATCTAAGGTAGAAGCATATATCTATGCCTAGGCAACCAAACCAAACTTTTTTTTATTATAGGTGGTTTTTAGGAATTGAAATTAGGCTATCTGCCAGACCCTTGGGTCTTCCCCTTCCTTTCATGTGGAAAACTTGATATTTTATGGAATTACAGAGAACAATTCAAGCATGTCTTCAGGCAAGTGAACCCTAGCACTGGCTCAGGAATAGTTTCAGGTACCATTATATACACAAGCAGTATCACATAGCAAAACCACAAAAGAGTCTAACTTCTAACTTCCCACTAACAATTCAAACCACTTTTTTTTTTTNNNNTTTTTTTTTTGGTGTGCTACTGATCTCCTTTTAGTCTCATAATCTTTCTGTTATCTTCTGTGTTTGCTGAAACAATTTGTATCTCAGCAACAATTACCAAACAAAGCATCAGTATCAGCTGTGTTGGCTCATTTTTCCGAAGTGGACTATTCATGATCTAGGCTATTTATGTCCACTGGAAAATATGCATAATCAGCATGCTAAAAATTGGTAATCTTAGCCTCCTAACAGTGAGGAAACCATTTCATAAACTGCCCAAATCAAATACTGCTGCTTTAGTCTTTGAATTGTTATAAATTTGTGATTTGATTTCTATATAATTCAGTTTCCTAAAATCAGATGTACAATTTATCTGCAATATATGAGTGTTGTTAGACTGTATAAAGGACACGTCTACAGATAAAGGCATTTTTATAAGGTCTCTATATTACTGTTACATCATTAAAGGAAAGAAAACACCTTTGCCATTTGTAAACAGGATCTGTCTAATATTTTTGATATTTGTATTGCTACCTCTTCTGAGACCACAAAGTGATCAGGAGAGAAAGTACTATGACATGAAAAAATAAGTTTCCCAAGTCTTCTCTGTAACCCTTTGTATTTGGCTTTGCATAAGGATTTTTCTTTTCTTTTTTACTCCCTCACAAAGTTTTGCACTGTTTTGGGGGTTTTTGGTTATAAAATCATGTTTATGCTCTTAAACAAGCCATGAGCAATATGGGCTCTAAATTAAAAGTGTTCATAATTTTCTCTAAAATAGTAGGCTGATAGGTCTGGTATTTGTAGTTCTGCTATTATCATGACAGATTATATACAGGTGCAGTAGCAAATTAAGGAAAAAAAACACACATACACAAAAAAACCCTATCTTCTGATAAACATTTTCCTAAAGAAATATATAAAGGAGAAGCCAAAAGAACCTTTGGAATTACATACTGTTTATTCTTTGCTGATAAAAGGAGCAATCTGGAAAACAGTTAGTAACCTCAATCATGTAGACTGCTTCATTCACTGTTTTAATTTCATTGCATAGTGTTTTGTGGCAATGGCAAAGAAATTATAACCATAATCCAAATTTGTACCCACTTTACTTTTCCCTTATTTATGCTCTGATAATAAAAACTGTAGTAGAAACTGTTAATTCCAGGAAATAAGATTGAATTCTAAATGCTGAATACCAGAGTATAGGTTTAATCATTAATCAGGAAATACTGAATTTATATAAGTTAATAAGTGAATTTTTTTTACAGTTACAATGAATCCCATAGAATATAGATATTTTATACTAATCCTTCATTATTTCACCAAAAAAGATTAACACAGGAAAAGCTTTTTAAAATTCAATTTAATGAATAATGAAACTGTCCAAGCCAACTGAAAGCTCAGCAACTCAGTTACAGGCTTTGTGACATTTACCTAAAAATAGATTTTCCATTTGTCACCTTTTACTAATACCTAACTTGTGCTAATTTCATACATAAAAACCAGTATTTTTTATGGTTATATGATCTTAAAAGATAACAATGCGATTTTGCATATGCAAAAAAAAAATTGTGACATCATCAAGAAACAAAAATTCAGATGTGCTGTATGCACTTTATTAAGGAAAATAAAAACTGGACATTTTCCTCATTTTCCTGTCAGGTACGCTGGTTAAGTAAGTTAATTTCAGACCAGAAAGGTGGAAGTATCTTCTAGTAGATAGACATAATTGTTAGCTAGTCCACACTTTGCCCCACTTGTTTCAGCTGTGATACAATATGAAAAAATAAGAGAAACAAGATATATTGGGCTTGAAAGCAAAAATTAAAATTGAAAGTGAAATTAAAGGTGAGAAGGCCTCTGTAAAATCATGTTCAATCTATTCCAAAGAAGATGCACCAGGGATGAAAATGCAAAGCAGGGAGGTTGACATATTACAGGGAATCAAGTTTATTGATGAGACTTTTTTTAAAAATTGCTGAACTAAAGAGGAATATTTCGATTTCCAGCAGAAATGCTGCACAAACTCGTAACAGTACATTGGCTCTAAAAGGTTGCACATAGAATGCCTTCTTGAACATCATTTTTCAGATTTTTACTCAATGAATTTTTTTAGTCGTCTTCTCAGGAAGAAATGCTAAATTATCAAAAATCAGTCCTTATTAATCAACAGATTAATATCCAGTCTTAAGCAAAGTTGATCGCAAGGTCTCATAGCAATTACATCCCTATGCTTTCTGGGAAAACAAACGCAAGTTGGCTGCACGAAACCCCACCAGCTGCAGCAAGTCTCAGGCACTCTCCAGAGCACGTGGCTGTGCTTCCCATTCAGGGAAAAGGAAACCTATGTTTGCCCAGATATTGGCTTGATGAGCAGCATGGGGCTGGACACAGAAGTTTCTGAATTGATGCTGTGTCTCTTCCACACTAGAAAACTGCTGTGGAAAACCAGGAGGCTGCACAAGCTCTGAGGGTCACAGAGCCATTTCCCCCTCCTTTGGGAAGCAGGTGCTAATGTAAAGCTTTGTGAGGAATTGACTTACATTTGAATTGCCTGTACAGCTTTGATTTAGCTCTCTCATGACCATTCTGATAATAGTCCCTAATTTTTAGGTCTTATATATTCCTTATGTAAATTTGCAGCATGTAATAGGTCTCAAAGAAATCCAGTGGTGATGATGATGACGATTATTATTATTAATACTATTATCTTTGATGTTGTTACCATTAAAAAATACCTTTTTCTAGCTTTTAGGTGCACAATTTCACTACTTCAATGTTATTTGAATACACATGTATCTATCTGTGTGCACACCTCTACCTTTATGTCACACACACACACAAACGAAATGTGTAAATACAGAAATGGTACAACAAATTGTGAATTAAGAGTTTTACTAAAAATGTCTTATTTTCACATGCTTGGATTTGTAAATGGAGCATATTCTCCCACCAGCTCAAAATCTAGTACATTCAGCCTAGCAAACAATATCATAATGTGTTTCCTCCGATCAAGAATAAGGCGTGCGCTATCTTGTGTTCGGCGTGGAGTGAGAATCATTATTACATCTCAGGTGTTATTCAGCACTTCATTGTGCTGCAGTAACTTCATTGTGCACTTAAGCCTTTAGGTTTTTTTCCTATAGTTCCATGTCCCAAGACAGATGACCATTTCATTAGGAGTTTATGGATCCTGAGTCTTGTTTCAGGACTGCTGAAAGTGCTTCTGCACATGATTTATTGTTTTCTCAGGATGACAATGAAAAAGTTACAACTAGTATGACTAGTAACAGTAGTAGTAATAATTTGTGACAGTTAGTGCAGGTGGACACTCCTGGCCCCAGAGGGTTTATAGTGTGAAAATATAGAAAGAAACAAGTATATAAACACAGACAACAGGCTACAAGGAATTTCCCTCAGTGAGAAAGATCTACACATAAATGCACATTTGTTTTAATTGCTTCTCACAATTGGTTTTTATGCAAAAAGGATCATTTTCTCCATGAGATTTAGTCTACCCCCATTCTCTATTTATGTACTGATACCCTACTCTACTCATAACTGCTGCTGATTTTTCGAACTGAAGCCTTACAAAAATGATCAAAGGTAAAATCTACACACAAAAGCAGCTAAAAGTATGAAATTGGATTAAGAGGGTAGGAATGTGAAAGTGATACATCTTAAACAGCAAATTTCTCAAATATTTCCTTGGACTTTTGTGACTGGGGGGGAGAGGAGGGTGTTACTACTTTCTAATTTATTTTGGTATTTTTGTTTCCTTTTTAAAATGAAAAGAAACCACTATCTTCAAGTTATTTAACAAAAAATATTTATTTACTTCAAAAGATCACTCTTACCTATAACCATCTCTAGTGGCAAAAATTTTCACGTAACGTGGAAGAGACAAAAATGTCAAGGCAGTGTTTGACAAAAACATCTATTCTCATTAAATGATAGCATGTTATGATAATTTATTCAATATTGGCTTTACAGTTGTGTCTTTTTTTTCTTTTCTATAATAGTTCTAGGACAAGGAAGTTCACCTAAGCTATTATACCAAGATTTAGTACTCTGAACTTTACCAAGCCCACATGAATCTTATTCATTGTAGTCATTCCTGTATCTTGTATCAAACTGATTTCTGAAGAATGCATACACCTTTTAAGTGTACTTTAAACGATATCTTTAACTGTGCCTTAGACTAAATTCCAAGCAAGGTATTTACATCCAGATCTCATTTAGTAAAAATCAGAATGTTGCACTCTTTCGATGGTCAGAAAAAGACATAAACACACATCTTAATATGTTTCCTAGCTCCATCAATCTTTCTTCATGATCAGTAATTCATCTGATCAGAGATGAGGGGAGTTACATAACAGGAGAGACAATAGGTAGCCAAAAAGTACTTTTTCTTCACCCTGCCTTGACTCAGTTAGTGGCAATGTTCTCCAGGTCAGAACTGCGGGTACAGTTTTGAGAAAGACAACTTCTGTTCCCAAGTCTCATGCTTTCTAAAAAAGTTTTGACTTGTGTATAACTGATGGCTGTTATGTAATAACAAGGTGGGCTGGATGCCTTCTCAGCAACCTGTGTTCAGTCCTCTGCACACCCAATGGATAAAGATGTTTCTGTGTGCTAAGTCCATCCAACTTAAGCCCTACAAACAAGATGATACATCAGCAATTCCCATGGATCAGCTCAGTATAGAATGAAAGAATCATTAAATTATTTGGGTTGGAAGGGACCTTAAAGATCATGTAACTCCACACCTCTGCCATGCCTGGGGGGGTTATATCAGCTATTTGTAGGTTACCACTCATCCTAAGTTTCCCAAAACAAACACACCTCAGCTGGAGATCTGGATTCCACTATGGTGGCCAAGAACCTGAAAGTTGCTTGGAATTTTTCTACTACTGGACCTAGCAATGTGCTCCTTAATTAAAACAAACAATCAATCAAACAAACAAACAAACAAACAAAAACAAGCAAACATGTTACTTATGGATTAAAAACTATTTAGGCTTAGACCTTGAACTAAAATATTGGACAAGGGCCCGAAGTATTTTAGATGCTTCAGGAAAAACAATGCAATTTTTTTTTTTCAAATTCCAAGAAGTTTTTTATTCTGAATTAAGATTTTTGTTTCTTTAAAATGCAAGAGAACATTTTTTCAGAAGTCTTGTTTTTCCAAACAATCTCTCTAGTGTACAGTCAATGTAGATTTCCAACAAAAATAAAAAGCTGCATTTCTCATTTTTAAATCATCAAGACATGAATGTACAGACAAATTGCTAACAGGTAACAATTACCCCAGAAATCAAATCCTAGAATTCAAATTTGGTCTAGAGGCCATAACAAGTTAGATTGGTATTCCTAGAAATGAAATCACAAGTAGAAGCACCTGACACTTGGCATACAAATTTGAATGCAGCTTATATGCCCTACATGATATAGAATACATAAATCCACACTTATATTCTAAAACAGGAAAACATCTACAAATAATTTTACAACATCTTTCCCTTTGAAAGATTAAGACAAATGCTGTTTCCATTGAAGTCAGTGAGACTTGATAAAGGCCAAAATTTCATTCTGGTTGCTTTGATGTACCAGTCTGAGCACAGCTGAGTGCAAAGATACAAGTCCTAATTCAAAGCAGTGCTTAGGCATGTTAGCTTAAAGGATATACAAATGCTAAAAACTGGCTAAAAAGTTTATTATCTTGTGGTTAATCTTTCAAGGTATAAAATGTGTTATTTAAATATGAGATATATGATAACTGAATATTTGTTCTGTAAAGTGATTCACTAAAAAAGAAAATTTAAATATCGAGACTACTCTTAGTTTCCACTGGGATTTCCGTGCAGTCTTCTGGATTGACACTGTGTTAAAGTATTATTACAATTTTTCAAGCAGATTAGTCTGAACACAATGCCTTGAAAAATTTAAAAAAGAGAACAGATAGCAAATGTCACTTCTTTAGTAGCTACAAAATGCAAACTCCAAGTGTTTTAACCTAATGAATAAATGAGTTTGTCCTTTATGTATAAAATATAGTTTGTGTTTGTTGCACAAGTTTTTTAATAATAGATGAATTTTAGGTTTGCTTCAACATATTCAATACAGTGTGATTAATTTGGTTTTTCAAAAATGCAAACTAGACATTACTACATTACTCTGCAAAATGCACAGCTTGCAACATTATTGTCTCTGTGGGATCTTAAATTGAATTGTAAAATGTGTCTTATTTCCAGTTTGATTTATGTAAGAAATTTCAATGGATAATGCCCTTTTTGAAGTTTCAGTGCTTTCTCCAAAGAAAAAATACATAACTAAAAATCATGACATAGCTTATTATAAATCACAGCAAAGTTTCATCCTTACTTAATGTTTCACTTAAAAATCATATACTGATGCTACATATTAGATTCAATTCAGCGAATTAACTTTTTTTGAAGCTTCGTATTATGACAGATTATATAACGCATTTTTGACATGTTCTGTGATTTTATTGCGATATTCTAAGTAATTACCAAATCTCTTTTTCTCTAAAAAAGCTTTCCTGTGCCCTGAGAATTAATCTATGATACCATTTAACTTGGCTTTTTGAAGTAAATATCACTAGATAAAAAGCCAGCTGGTTCTGAATAATGGGATACTTGAATGAATGTATTAGTGTTTGAAAATGAGAGTACAAATCTTTTAAAAAGATTAATTTCCATAAGAAAGATAGCTCACAGATCTACAAAAGAATAAATTCAAAACATAATAAACTGGCAGAAAGAGAGGTAGATTAAAGTAAAGGCAGCAGCACCTTGTTATTGCAGCTGTTGTATAGCAGTGATTCTGTATCAATTACAACATTTGGTTAAGTATGGGCAGCCTCTTCAAAGGCTTCAGTATAAAGCTTGAACCCGGAATACACAGTACACCCTATGTAATAACTTGAGTGATTAATTTTTTTTCCTAACAGGACATAACTTTTGTTCCTAACAATTGAGTCTCTGGGAAGTGTTACAAAGACGCTTCTGACTTTAATGGGAATAGCTAACATCAGTTTTGTTTTTTTATTAAAGATTTGGATATGAATTTATCTTTATCATGGAAAGAGCTTGGCTTTATCACCACACACAAACGCTGACATCAGCATGTAAGATGACTTTTGTTGTCCTATGGACTTTATTTTCAATATCCTGTTTCAAAATATGTTTCCTTGAATGGGTCTAGGATTCTGTGCACACAATTGCTTTGGCTAAATATTAATGAAACAAAGTTTGCTGATGCCACTAAATACTGCAGGTTTGCATAAACAAATGCTGAGCCTCAAAGAATTAAATCATACTGGGACAAACTTTGAAGTATGTGGGGGGGCGTTTGTTTTTTGATGATGGGATTAATCTAGTTTCCATCAGACCCACATCAGGTTTTTCACTGGTACAGTGGAAGCCAGCTTGCTCTTAGTAACCTATTCTGGGCAATCTCATGATTTTGTCCAGAAACTGTATCCTCAAATGCTGCTATAAAGCATTGCATTAGTGAAGTGCAGGGAATTACATCTGCCAAATCCAAAGAACAAACAGCAAGACTTTCTTCTATGGTAGCAGACATCAAGTGCTGAAAATGCTAGTGCCAATATAATTTAGGCAAGATGAGTTAAATGTTCCAAAATAACGTTCTTTTCTTGTGAAACTGATGGAGAGCAGCAGGTTTCCCAGACCTGCATGTCTGGGCCGCACCGGTGCAGCTGCAGGAGAGTAGTATGTTTCTAAACAAGTCCAGTTGGCATTCGAAACACAATTGCAGAAATGTCTTAGATTCAGATGGATTTCCAAGTGATCAGAACTAGGTATTCTAGGGTCATCTTAAGGACAAAATTCAATTCCTTCCTCCAAAGCTTAGAAGTATTAAAACCAAAAGAAAATATTTGAATACTGGAAGATATTTTTATCCTGACTTGTTCTCTGTGGAAACTGAATTGTTGTTGCTGTTGAAACCTAAAACAATGAATAATGGCCTGAGAGCAGACTCTCAGATATTTTTGTTAAAAATTTTAGATAAAAATTTTACAAAATTGTAACAGTGATTACTGATGACACAGTCTATACCAAAACTGTACTATGTACAAAAACTTGCATAATTTTTATATATATGTTTAAAAGACAAATTTTCAACTTACTTTTTAAATGCATCCTAGCAGAAAAGTCACAAGGAACACTGCAATTTAAATGACATTTGTAACATAAAAGTTGCAAAAATATTCAGAACTGGACCAAAATATCTAATCCTGAACTTCCATTTTGTTCTGGTATTTTTTCAGTTCAATTCAGCATATTTTGGTTTTTATCTTGTTTGATATGTTTATGGATTTATTAGATATCTAATACACATTTTTCTATATGTGCATACTTTTTACATCACTATAAAACATTTCTAATTTCAATGCTTTCTAATTACCATATTTCAAAATTTCTTTTGCATTCCATATTTTTTTTTAATTTTCCCATATCACTAACAAGTGAAATGAAAGCAGATCCTGAAATGATGACATTTCACATGGAGCGACTACAATCAGACACTGACACAGACTACAAATGACCCACTCATATGAATACTATTCAAAGTAATAGCTGCAAAATGGGAGTGAAAGCAGAAGTTTGGTTTAAGGTCAGATGATCAAAGGTAATAATTAGTTAACAATTAGAGTTAATAGTTAGTCCATGACAGTTGAGCCCAAGCAAGTGGCCAAGTTGTACGACAGAACCTGTTACCCTAAGCTCCAGCTATGCCAAGAGCACTGCGTGGTCAGCAGAGCCCCATAAGGAACAAATTATTAAACCAAGATGACTCACAGATTTTCTTTTAGATGCTCATCCCCCTTGTCAGAGATCATTAGAGAAATATTCTACTGAATATGCAAACACACAGGACACTTGTGTGCACTATAAATGTCAACTATAGCATGCTTTCTGAACTATACAGTTACATTACAGGGCCCAGAAACGCCTGCTGCCCTGCCACAGAATGGCAGACTTCAGTGAAAGAAGAACCAAGGCAAAAGACTAGAATTAGATCTGTGCAGCAGCTGCAATGACTCATCTCAAAGATCATACTTTCCTCCATTACTTTAATTTACTAAGTCAAATAAACTGCCAGACTCGCTTGTACACTTTGAGAACACTGCAGACCTCCATACAGGAATGAGTTTTCAGTGATTAAGAATAATTTGAACCGAGTAAATGAAAGTAAAAACAAATCAGGGAAGTATTTCAAGATTAAGGCAAATGTCTATTGCAATACAACTGAAAGGATTTTAAACATTACAAATAATTCATTTTAGAATTCAGTGACATTTACTAGTCTTTGTTAAAACTGGCTGCAAAATGTTTACAGCAATTTTCTGAAAGCAACTCCGGATTCTTTTTTAATCATACTACTTTAGGAAAGCTGCTTTTAGTTAAAATACAAAAATCGTAGTTACAAGGTTTCTGCAAACATAACTGCCATTCCATTAAGGAAATGGCACAGCAAACAGTAAATAGTGGCCCCAAGGGAAATGTAAGTATTGATTTTATTACTATGTTGGTTGGGTTGTATTTGCAATTGTCAACTCTAATTTTAGGCTATGCATTAAGTATCCTCATAATAGCTTAAGGAAAAGAGCAAATATTAATTAGAACATATTGATAATGTTTTTATAAGTCTTAGATTTAGTGCTTACCAAGCATATGTTTTGAAAACATACAAACCTACCTCTTGCTTGTAAACGTAGCTAATAAATGAACAGGCAGAAACTATAATTACATGGATTATATGATACTTTTTTGCATCAAGGCATCTTCTAGATGCAATTACTTTAAAATTAAATTGAAGTGCAAAGACATTTCTTATTGCACATGGCTATGCTATGGCAAATAAGACTGAAGGCACTGATAAAATACAAAATTATAAATACAGAGATTGATTATGACTTTCATCCCAGCAACTGTTTTTTGATAGTCAGATTCCTATTCACCATTTAGCCTCTAAGCACAGATGCCTGCTACACACAGAAACTGCAGAATGGGTTATATTTGAAGATACTACAGGTAATTCATGTCCTCTTTTTCCTAGCCTTAATTAATTTAAAACACTACTTACATAAAACCAAACTTATTATACATTATCATTTGTTCCTGATAATATCCACATGCCCCTAACTTGCAGAAGACTCATGACTCACTTTGGTATTATACTGCAAAAAGAAAGTAGCAGACAGATTAAAGCAACCAACAGAAAGGAAAGGTTTAAAGCTGCTTCTTCAAAGTTGCACAATCTTCCTATATGAAATGACATATGGTAAGTGTGTGGTGATGGTAATTTCAAACAATGCAAGACTGATTGGACAATTCACAGGAAAAGGATTTCCTTCCCATATGTACTTTGCATTTCAGTTTACAGTGTGACTTGCACAAAAGGTACAAGTGCCAGCTGATGTAGCTTCACTTCAGAAAAATCAATTCCTCATAAATTTCTGTATTTATGAATAAGAATGTGTTTCATATCTAAATATGTTTAGATAAGTTAATGTGTTTAATATCTAAAGGTAGCTAAAACCAACTGTTTGTGCCACATACAGTGTTGTCAACTCTTGCAATTGTATCACCAATCCTGATATCCTTCATACTTCTTAAAAATCTCTGCTATAAATACATGATGATTCTAGCATCTCAGTTTAAATAAAAATTCATTTTTCTTGCAGTAGTGTGATGCAATATCCCAAATTAGGTGGACCTCCCTGTGACTGGGTGAGCATCTGAGGGACATCTCCCCAGGCATGACCATACTTCCAGCCCTGCCAGGGAACTCAGGCTTTTGGGCTGCAGCTGGACATTTACCCTGGGTTTACCTAACATTGTTGTGAAGCTTTGTTCTAAACCTTAAGAAAGCAGATGACATGCACATGAGTGTCAAAATATTATTTTTCAGGCAAATGGCTTGCAACAGTTCTCTACCTATCCCAGAATCTATACTATACTATACTATACTATACTATACTATACTATACTATACTATACTATACTATACTATACTAATCCAAACATGCCACTGCTGTTTGGGGGGATTGACAGATTTCTCCTATTCTCTTGACAGAGGAAATACGGACTTTACTGAATTTTTTCCTGCCCTTACCTTTCCTCCACTACCTATGTGGAGCATGCATAGGGACAGATTTGCTTCATAGGATGCAGAAAGGGCATATCTTTGTGGCTCACTGTGCTCTTCTGTCATACCCAGAAAGAGCCAAGCTCACAAGGTACCACTCCCACCACTCTGTTCTCCACCAAAGCAGAGACCCTCATAGAGCTGGTCTGGGAGCTGGATAAGGAAAGGCTTTCCATATGTATCCTCTGCAGATTATACAACTTAATAGCCTCTGCAGAAGCCTGAAGGTGAATAAGCTGGAGTATGTTATGTTTGGCATGTACCAATGCACGCAGATGTATAAAAGTTCAAGGACCACATTTGTTATGTGAGTATTTATACTTTCTTTCCTCCCAGGGGACACCAAGATCTTAGTCTATTAAAGTCTAAATAACACTTAGGTGGAGAGTGTGGAGGGGATTGTTTGTGGTCACCTGATAAAAGTAAACTTCCTTATTCATAGCAGTTACTAAAATCTGTGGCTACTGATTTCACTGAGCTGTTATGTATATTATACAGCTGTATCTTTGCCACTAGATATTTAAAGTAGACATAAAAATACACAAATAAAAAAGGAAATCTAAATGACAGGGTTTATTGCATAAGTTATACATTTTCTGCCATGGTAGAGAAGGGCTTCAGCAATGCAAGTACAAAATTTCTATAAGAAAAATGAAATGGGAACTTCTAACTGTGTAAATTGGACTGCCATGCTGGTTAAGCTATTTTTTACAGTGGATTTTATACTTAAAGCAAATGAAATGCTCTTAATATAATAATTTCTCAATTCACATATAATAATCAATACTCACAGTGCAAGGACAGGTACTGGAATATGGCTATAATTATTTAAATTATTTATCTCAATATTATTTCAATAATGTTTTTCAAAATAAAATGCTTCTGTAAATGATGACATTATATGATTATTTGAAATTCTTACTAAAGAAATCTTGTTTCTGTTATTATTGTCTAACAAGACCACAATGTTGCATCATTTAACAGGCCTGAGAAGGCAGGCAACAGAAAAAAAAAACAACATCCCTTTGAGTATAAACCTCTTTGTGTATTAAGCAAGCAAACCCATGTAACTTCATGTTTAGCAATAATAACTGTATACTGTTTCTCAAAGAAAAATTCACTGTGCCTGTTTCAATCATGCCAGATGTTATTACCAGTATTCTTGTTAAAAATTTGAATTATAGCAGGAGAGCCTGTAATTTTCTTTTTTATGTCAGAATATATATATATATAAGAAGAAGAGAGGTAAGCAAATGCCAGTGTTATTTGAACCAGGGGAAAAAGAAAATAAATAAAGATTTGAACCAAGGGAAAAAGGAAAGAAATAAAGAAACCAGCATTTTATTTTACTGAAGGACCATTAACAAAGTCACTGACAATTTTAAACAGGGTCCATTTTTTACATACTCAGAAATAAAAGTGATTATTCAAAGAGAAATCTCTGTTGTGGTGATGAGGAGTGCACTGCCCCTAAAAGCTTCAGATCTTCCCCTGCACACCCTGACAAAAGTTCAGGGGTGATCTGCTGCTCAGAGACACATTCTACCTCTGCTAATACAACTTTCTGCCAGTACAAGACAGCGTTGATGAGACTGCTAGTTTTCTCCCAGGGAGACGGGGTTATATTCCTGGAAGCAGCTGAAATTAGAGGGAGTTCTTCATTTTAGTGAGGAGGTTAAAGCATTCCAAAACACACACCGCTCAACTCACAGGAATTTGGAACGTGTTGCGTAAATAGCTCTAGCTGGTGACATTTTCTAAGGCTAAACAAGCTGCTCGGAAAAATGGTTTGTGCCGATTCTTAGAATTACCAGTAAATCAAACAACATCAGAAGTTCACCACTTGATTAACACACGGTCCTACAGGGAAGTTTAAAAATAATACTCCTAATTTTATTTCAGCATACGAACTAATTACCCTGAATGTATTTGAAAAATGTAGAAATCCGAAGGGTTTGATACACAAACCTTCTGAAAGAAACTCCGAGTTTCTCTTCCGTGAACCGGTTTCTCATACCACAGATGGCAGCCCAGGAGGGGAAATGAGTTCTGCAGACTCACCACCCACCGGTAGGGGAAGGGAGGGAGCAGACACTGAGGCTAGTTTTTACCCTACCCCCCCAGAATACCAAACAGAATTGCTTCAAGTCACAATTTCCTTCTTATGCTGCTCCCAGGGCAGCATGCAATTATGTACTGCAACTGGCTTAGGGCAGGCTGGGTCCACAATTAGTCCCTTGACCTTGCTGAGACTAACAGTATGAGTTAGGTGAGCATGACATATCTCTCTCTCAAAATTCTCAATTATTTTATGCAACTAATGTAACAGTAATTTCCCTGCATCTTAAAGAAATTGCTCACTATCATAAAGAGAGCCTTGCCTATAAACTCAACTAAAAGGTCAAAATGATAGTTTTAATTCAAAGTTTCCATAGCTTTCTCGATAAAATGAGTATGAATATAGATTGTCGCTTTATTTCTACTTTCCATTAAAAAGCATAGGATTTTCTTCTACTTTATGTAATAGGTTTATTAGTTATAGCTCTATTACAACAATACTCAAGGAAGTTCCATTCATATCATAGACAATTATCTGTGATAAAGCTCATGGCAGAAACTGTAGATGGAATAAATGCTGACATGGGTACATTAATGCACATGCCACTCACATCGTGTCAGGTACAGCTACCCCTTAGGTTTGAAGATACAAATGCTCCTTTCAGCACTTTGGCATATCTCAAGTAATTAGAAGCCATCTGCTGAAATCTTCTGCATTCAATCTCAAACAGCCATCTTGAAATGGTTCGGGCTTTATGTCATGCTGGAGGGCATACCTTTCCCTCCCTCCATGCTCAGGCTGAAAGAGGCCTCAGACAGTGAGTAGGAATGAGATCATGCAGAGAAAAAAACACTGCCAGGAGTCTGACCAAGGCTGTCCAATTAATTGTCGGTGAGTTAAAACAATGCAAACTCATTAAACAAACAAATACAAATCCAAACTTCTAAATTAAAGATGAAATGTGGGTCAGTTTGGGACCCAATCATTAATTAAATAATCCATAATAGCCAATTAAAATAGAATATCAGGAAGAACTGAGGCAGGGAGAGCTGAGCCATCGCTCAGTTAACCACAGAGTGAGCAGAATGTGTTTCTTCTCATCTTGTAGCCAAGATGCAATATACATCTACTGCCTACAAGTAATGGGCACAGAAGCTGGTATCCATGGTTGCAGAGGAAGACTTTTCAGGGCAACATTAAAATACCACAGCAAACAGAACTCCATGAAAAGTCACTATTTTTATCTTCCAGTCAGAGAAGCCTCATGAGTGGGGTTGCAACCTTTCTGTAACACCTGCCTTACACACACAGTAGAAAAAAAAAGATTATTCCTTACATCTAAGAGGTCACTTAATGAGATAGACATAAAGAATAAAATATGCCACAGTATATGCTTTGAATGATTATTGAGTTCTAAACCCATCATGAACATGTGACCACAGTTCGGTAATATTTGCTGTAAGATGTATATGATACAATATGATACAGAGAGAGAGTTACCAAGGAATAGTAGCATACAATAAATAACAAATGGAGAAAATACCCAATCATAAAGTTGAAGAACATTTCTGAGTGCACAATATTAATGGAGATCAAAAAGGCAACTAACCCATGTGTAATACATGAGTAATGAGAAGTAACCTCCAGAACTTCCATGTAAATCAGTTAGTTATATAGCACACTGGGTCAAGGTTTAGTGAAGCAACTTCTCAAAACCATAAAAATCACTTATTGGAACAGCTGACTCTACAGCATGTATGATGAGAAGATACTTTTTTGTAATCCTGAGTAATTAAAGGTGTTGCTTTGTCCAGTGACTATAGTTGGCTTATCAAGAGCAGTCAGAGCACTATAATTTATACAGCTCTCACAAAACAGGTGTCATAGTATGGCCCTAAAAAATCAGATTATGAAGTCCCTGAATCTACTTCATTTCAAAGGGCAAAGTTAGTCATGAAAGTCACATTAAGTCTAGATCCCTTTGGGCTTCATCTCTGCTATGCTGAGGACAACCCTGAAAAGTGGAGTCAATGTACAGATATGCTGCAGAACCTGATCTCCCACACAGCTTTGATTAAAAATGTAAGCATGTATACTGGCAAATATCAACACACAGGCTATTTAGCATAATCAAAAATGAAAAATTTAAATTCTGCAAGCACATTAATCTTCACCTGTTCAATACAGGTTTCTTAACTACACAGAACCCTACAACAAGTGCACTTTTCCTTATTCAAATCACTGCAGTCATACCCCAACAATGCTCATGGCATAATTATTTTTGGCTGATGAACCAGCAAAACTCACCTATCTATTAATCAATTAGTATGTGAGATTGAAGCTGCATTACAATAATATTTTGTAAAGCCAGTAATATATCTATCTTTTCTTGACAGAACAATTAATTACATATTAAAGGTGGTTCCTGCACATCAGGCAAATTTCTGCTTCTGACCCCAGAAGTATCCAGTTGAGCCCTGGCTGAATCTCCTCCAGCTCAACCCATCTCTACATGGGAAGGACTCCCACCTCTACACGCTTACATAAATAAGGCCCAATAATAAAGGCCTAGAAGAATCATTTAGAAAGTGAGAAATCTAAAGACACTGAGAGGGTGAACAGAGAAGCCAGAGGGGTTAAACCTTTTCCACAACCTCCCTTATGCACCATAGCCAAGAACAGGAGCCACTGAGCTGAAGTTTACTAGCTGCAGAACACAAAAGCCAGGAACCTCAGGAGACATCCCTTCGAAAGGCAAACGGGGTCCACTGCTAGGCAGTATTATTCAAACACCCAGGAAAAAAGCACAAACATAAACTCAGTGCCTCTAGATCTTGGTCAGTAGCTGCAACCACAAAAAAAGGAAAAGCTACACATCTACTAAAATTGCCTCAACTATGAAGTTCTGTAATTAAAAGTAAAATCAAATAGAGAAACGAGGAGCAGATGTTGGTTTTATTTCTGTATGTTGACTTTATTAAGGAAACATTTCCCCATTCCCCTCCCCCAAGACATCCTTTTCTTTCATTTATGTACTATGATTCCTATTATTTTCTTTTCCCACTAAACAACCGTAACCTTCATCAGTACAATGAAGGCATTTATGTCTAAATTCTCATTGCTCTTGGGATTTTTCTTTATGTGTTTTGTAATTGTTGTAGTTGATTTATAACTTTTATGTCTCTGATGTAAAATGGAAGTAGAACACAATCTTTTTTACTCTACTCTGATTAACACCTGTAAGAACACAAGAGATATACAAAAATAATCATTTTTTTTTTATAAAAGAACTCCTTCTCTAATTACTTTGTTTTAGAAAGCTACTGAAGACCTCCCCTGATAGGAATTAAACCAGCACCCAGTTGGTGCTTTATTGTCTCTTGAACAAAATGATTTATTGTTTGTAGTCTGAAAGCAAAAAAGGAAGAAAATTACATTTTCTAGTACCAGTAGCCTTATTACTTGTTCTATACTACTCTTTGAAGATTACAATAACCAATATTATAATGGTACCAGAAATAGTTAACGCTAACAAAGCTGCTTGCACAAAAGCAGTGACAACTGAGATCACTGTACCTCATGATGATTTAACCTTAGATGTTAAATCTTGTGTTTCTTACCTCAGCATGGCCTGCTATAACGTTCAAATTTCAATTTATCTCCTACCCTAGAGTCTGGACATAACTGATTTTTTTAAAATTATTTTTTAGAGTTTCAAATAAAGAAAGTTTAATTAAGTAGGAACAGGCAAGAATACAAGAAAAATTGTCAAGAAGAGGAAGTTAGAAATCATTTACGTGAGTCCAAACTATGAATATAAAACTAATTTTAAGATGATTTCTGTATCAATGAGAATTGAATGGGTTTTTTAAACACATTGATTAAAAAGTCTAAGCTCTTACTGCTTATGGAAGAAGTGTTGTAAATGGGCAAAAGAGATTTGTACCAAGCTGTATACCTAAACCCAAATGTACAAGACATATATATATGCACATACACAGCAGATGAAAAGTTGAAAATTCAAAATCCCTTTGTCAGAAAAGGGGTCATTATAAGAGTGATGGTGTTGTGAGTGCAGGAAGCTGTTTGTCTTCCAAACTTCCACCTACAGCTCTTTACCCACATTTTTCAGCAATTCCATGGAATTTAGTTTCAGTATTAGCAGAACATACTCTAATGCACCCCATGAAGTTCCAGAAGAACATTTTTGTGAAGTTAGCTGAAGTTGGGGAACTATTTAACAATGAGATTTATTTTGATTTGGATGAGGCCATTAGAAAGCTACTGATACTCCATGAGAAAAGAGACAAAGTAGGAAAACACATCGCATTCTTAAGAGATGTTTGTTGGTACAAACTCAGGATGACATGCTTTATGGAAAGAACATGGCCAGATATGAGTATTTCTGGAAAATTCCTGGTGGTTATAATCACCATGATTTATCTTCTTTCTCTTCATAAACTGATTCTATTTAGACAAGGCTGAGAAAAACTGCTAAAATAACTTTAAAACAGATAAGACATCACCAAATCATACCACTATTTAAATATTGATTAGTAGTTGCACTACTATTGATTAGTAGTTGCACTGCTGACAATTAGTAGTTGATTAGTTATTATTTCTGGATGTTATAGAAAGGAGAATCTTTTTAAAGGATCATTAATAGAAGTGCAAATTAAGGCAAGGAAGAAAGTCTGAAATATTTTCACTGTCTTATTAGTGACACTATTTGCTCCCTGAGACAGGGGAACTGTGTTGCATGTGGCATTGAAAACTTTGGAGATTTATTCTGTCACCTGCTGTCATTTCAGGTGCCCTGGTGTGGTGTCTGACGTGTCCCCACAGGGCTCACAAATATGACAGAGCACCTACTGCATATGATCTCTGCCGTTCAGGAGTGAAAGCTGGAGGCCAAGTGGGATGCCCAAAGGCATTCCAAATGGTATAAGATACCTGTACTGAATCAAGTTGCTGATGTCTTTCTTGCTGGAAGTAGTTTCGTAAGGGAGAATTGTCAGAGAGTAGGAAACTCTGTAGCAAGCTGCATAATGCTCACCCAAAAAGCCTGCATGGAACACTTCTCTCTCGTAATCCTTAGATAATCTTCATTGCATTGTCCAGAAAAGTGTGATTTATACACTGCAATCTTGAGCTAATAAGAAAAAAAATCATATCCTAGTCTATGAGTGTTTGCTCATTTAAGCTTACACATAATTTAGGATTTTTAAATGCATATAAACTAGAATAAAGTTTCTATTTTTAAAACACCTTTTCTTTTAGCAAAACTAGGTGGAATTAAACAAGAAAATTACATACTTTAGGTGTGAGAAACTAAAGTATACTCAAGTATAATTTTAACAATGTTATGTCCTATAATGAGTTGACCTTCTAGTCTCCTTAACCCTTTTTTCTATCAAAGCCATCTACACCCACTTTCCCTTTTGTTTCTCTGATCTGCAATTATTTATGTTTTCTTCATGCTGCTCTTATCCACCATGGGAACAAAATTGTATTTGGTGAAATATAGAGCTAATTATACCATGAACCCAGCAACAAAAAGACAGAGCAGATGTTACTTCAGACGTGCTAACAGTTCCTACACTTAAAACACACATAGTAAAGGACTGAACACAGTATTTAAGAAAAAAACAAAAAAAACATGATGGGCCTAAACATGTGGAAAGAAATTAGCACAAAACTCAAACAGAATGACATACTTAATAGGCTCTAAAGCATTTATTCAGTGGTTGTATTCAGCAACAATTTTGCATTAATTCAACGCATATGTGAGGCTATACATGGGGTCAAATATAAGGCAATTATGCTCAACTTCTTCTGATCTCAGTATTCAGTTTTCTTCTGGATCCCTTCTGCCTGTCCATCAACAATCTATCCACATCTTTATCTACCTGAACATTTCCCAAAACACAGAAAATACATATGAAAATAACTGTAGAGGCAAAAAAAAAAAAAAA
>VZRH01003888.1:662575-672575 GCA_013397555.1 Urocynchramus pylzowi
TTTTTTTTTTTTTTTTTTTTGTATTGAAGTTATCCAAATCAGTTATTTTTCAATGGCATCCTTTTATGCTTCTTAGGAAAAGTTGTCTCACTACGCTGTTCTATTTGAAGGATTATTCCACTTGCCATGATAGTTAAACTGTTAATTTTAATGACTATTATGAATTATCACTAGCCAAATGCTCCATGTAGAGTACAAAGAATCAATTGATTATTTGTTATATTTTGCAGTTTGTGTTGCAAACTGCAAAACTTGTGTTTGCAACTTGCAACTTGTGTTGCAAGTGGAAAAAAGTTTGCTTACACACTCTTTACACCTGAATTACACATGTAAACTTGTTCACATGGTTTGGAAAATCTTAAGCTGACAAAGCACAGTTATCTTTTTATACTGGAAAATACCTTGAACTCTTCTGAAAAACGTAGGTGAGAAGCGTAAGTAGACAGGCTACATGTTTGGCACTGGATTCCCCCAAAAATTTGCTGAGCCAAAGCCTCCACAATTAGGGTAAACTAACAAGTTCCCAAAGCTCACCTACGAAGATTGTTCTCAGTATCTCTTCTGCCACAAAAGCAGCAGCAAGCAGCAAGCATCGGCACGCAAAGTTTCTCTAAAACTTTCTTGGTCTGCAGGCAAGATCTTATCTTGATTCCTTCCTCATTCCCATATGTAAGTAGTGGAAGTAGTCCCCAGGGAACACAGACAGCTCCATAGCAAAGGCTGCACTCTGAGCACAAGTACTCAGGGTGCAATGGCAATATGCTGGCCGGCTTTGGCAAGAACGGATGAATGAGAAATTTAATAGGGAATATTGCACAGCCTACAAAGAGTAAACCTGCATTTAATAAAGGATTGAGGTTGACTGGGTTTAGACTAATGAAGTTTGTATCTCATCCAATAGAATGAATCCAAATTTCCATTCACATGTAAAAATAGCCTATCGATTAAAGCATATTTCTTCCTCTTTGGCCCTGTTTTTCAATTATTTTATTTGAGACAATAAGTTTGGTAGGTTCTTTTGTTCACACAGTTCCTGTTATTTTAAAAGCAACAGATTCTATGGCCCATGGTCATCATCTGAGAAATATGTACATGAAAGAATGCTTAGGAGGTGTCAGGTGCACCCTCGGGAGGATAAGAATGTCCACATGGGACCAAGTCTTCTACAAGCAGCAGTTTCTGTATGAATGGGTGAGAAATTTTCTTTTTGCGTTTGCAGGTGTTCTATCTCCAAAAAGTACAACACAAGACATGACTTAAGGATTAACCCTCTAATCTGCCACTCATCCTCAACTCAGGGTTCCAAATATGAGAACCCAGACTTCAAAATAATTTAAAGAAATTATTAAAGGATTGATTTAATTAAAGGATGTATATAAAAAGATATCAAGTATGTTTGTAGCTATGTGATTTTTTTAACTTACTTACTTAATTTTTAAATGGTATTTGCATAGTCTTTAGAAACTAATGAAACTATGCAGATTTGATTGATTTGATTCAGAAAATAGTACAGTACATCTGGAATATCATGGGTTTGTTATTATCTGCTAACCGAAAATGTGGAGATATAATACAAATTACATAAAATTTCAAACAGAAAAGAAAACCACAACATGTTGTATTGATTTATCATAATTTATCATTAAAAAATACATACTTCAACTAACGACATTGTTAATAAACAATTAAAAAAAGAAAGTTCTAGGCTAGCATACTCCAGCATCTTTGAGTACTAAGTTGAGTTAAATGGAACACATGGATTTATTTTTCCTACCAACTGATCATTTTTTAATATGACTGTATCTCCAAAGAAAATAAATGTCACAGAGAGAGGCTTTTGAGGCAGCCTGTTCACTGTGGAGGCAGTTTGAAGAAAATTGAAGATTATATAAAGTAGTAGAAATAAAATGTAGAAAATACATAACCAGTGCCTTTTTCTAAATTAAGATCACCAGTCTATTTAGAGAGATGGAAGTCGAAAAAAAAATCATTAATATATGAGAATACGTAACAGTAAGCTTGGCACAACTGTTAGTCCTTCTCACTATACAAGAATGTGAAAATATTCCATGAAACTGATACACAACATATCAGCACATATCACTTTCTGGAAGAGACAGAATTACTTGTTTTTAAAATATTTATAATCATACAGATGGAAATAATTGAGAACAGCAGTTTGTTTAAACCAGAACTTATCACTTAGTATCACACTGGGGAAAAGCTATCATTACATTAAATATAAGAAACAACCATATGAGATTAAAAATTTTTCATTTCAGGTTACAAATCCTTGCTGACTGATAAAGACTAGTCAGAAACTATTCATGCACAGAAGAAGATGATTCTATATCTGCCCACTGTCAGTTTCTTGAACTTTCTTTTGATGGGTGCTGTGATTGATAAGGCACCCTGACAAATTCACCACAAGTCCACTGCAAAGTGGAAATACTATGTCATGCCAATACTTGAGGGACTGTCATGACTCATGAATGCTTGAAACTGTTTCTAGTGACATCACAAAAATGCCATTATTGTAAGGATACATCTTCTTAACATTTTGCTTACAACGCTTGAAATATTTTGATTCTGTTGCTACTGTGCAATAAGAAAAATATTCTCTACTTAAAATGGTGTGCTATATATATATATGTAGCATATATTTATGTATTTTATTTGTGTATAAACATGGATTAATATGCACATTAATGTTTATTTGTATACTGATATTCATATAGAAAGCCTAAACACTAGTATATTAATATATATATTAGACTATGTTTGCTTATACAAAAGATTAATGACCAGAAAATGATACATTCTTGCAGAGTTTATCAAAAACTTGAAACAAATCATTAATTATGTTTGAAGGATAGAAAAAACCCAACAAAATAGAAAGTATATCTGTGTGCACAGATATAATTAAGTCAGAGTATTTAAATGTAGTAATTGTACTCTCACTCTCTTCAGTCTTTTTTAAGCATTGAAGAGAAAGAGCTATTGACTTATTCATTTCAGTTAGCAAGAAATTTCTCAGCTTCCTTGGGTGCTTAAGTGCAAGAATATTTTAGACCCCATCTTTGCATATTACTTTATCTTTCAGTGGTAATTAACAGAGTCTTAATCTGGCTAATGTTAATGACCACTGTTCTTTCTTTAAATCCCAGTTAAACCAAGCTTATTAAGGGCCAATTAAAGGAAGTCTTATGTGATCTGAATAACACTAAGACCAACTTTTAACAGCTATAACTGTTTTGGATGATGATTGTGGAAAAGAAAGGCAAACCCTTCTCATTAAGGCCTTTGTTTTAAAATAAACTGTCAATGACTATTGGGAAGGACAGGGAATCTTAGTAAAAGTCAGAGATATAGATTAAATTTTGTAAAATACAGGTGTTCTCAAAAAATTAGCTATATGCTAGTCTTCCAATCTTGCCCATATAAAAGGTAATATACAACTAATTTCCACTTAATTTTTCATAATGTTGCAGCACAAAAGTGGAACAACACTTTGCAATAACCTTCCAAGTGGTAACAACATAACCTAAATATGACCATGGACAAAATGAAGAAAAACTTGCTCATCACTTGAATAGGAAATGGAACATTTCTACCTAAATATAAAATATTTAATAGATAAAAGTTTCCAATCCATATTTTTCAAAAGCTTATTGGTTCCACTTTTGTCTAAGATGATCCTTCTAGAGACATATTATTACAAATTACCTCCTGCTATTTCTTACATATCTAAGATTTCGCTCATTGCTTAACTTCACCATTACTTCCCCTTCATCTGGAAAGTCCAGTAACACAATTTGACTATTGGCCTCTAGCTAGTAAACAAAATACTACTTTCACCACAACTACCTAAAGTCCTAAAATCAAAGAGCTAATGTCCACTTCAGCAAGTCACAGTCACACAGGTCCTTTGCCTACTCTGCAGCACACAACAAAACAAACTCCATGGTGACAACTCTTAAATTCTGTAGCAGCAGCCACAAAATCCATGGCAACATTAATATATTATTATCTATAAAATACTCCTCATCCCTACTTTCCCACTCCCATACAAACACATCCAGCTATGACTCATAGCAGAGAATATCACTGATGAAAAATTGATGGTTATTTTGAACAATAAATCCTGAATTATTTTTCTCTGTTCTCCCTAGATAATTTGGCAAAGCAGCCCTTGGCCTCTAAGAGAGTTCTGCACAAATCATCTTTTTATCCTGAAACCAGCACAGAAGACTTGCATTTTGATTCTCCAGCTTTCCTCTTTAAGTGCTAGGTTATCAAGCTCACTTGCATCTCTTAAAGTTTTCCATCTATCATAAGCTGGAGAGCAATTTTAACTTTTTCTGTTCTTCTTCTTGTCTCCACAAGACAATATGGCTGTATTTCAGCTGCGAATATAATTACAAAAATGAAACAAAATCTCTTTCAAAACTGAAAGTAGAATTTTGCAGAAAATGATGTGGCTACAAGAGTGCCAGGCTTTGCTCTGCACAGCCTATCTGATAAACTGGCATCCGTCAGAACCACTACCTCAATAGGAAAGCATTCTATTTTCCCAAAATAGTTATCAAGGCATGAGGAAGGGAGACAGAGAGGAAAAACAACACTGTAAAAACTGTATCATGCGAGTGATAAACAGCAAAACAGAACAAAAGTGGTGGCATCAGAGGATATTACAGTACTGAAACAGGGGTCAGAATGTCAGAGCCAAAAATTCAGTTCTAGGTGAGGTTATATAGTCCTGGCCATGAAAAAATTCAGAAAATGCAAATAATGTAAGTTAAAATTCATCCCTAGTTATAAAGTAAGTTTAATTTCATCCCCAGTTACATTTGTTTGCTTGGCAAATCAGCTTTTCCATACAAAGATAAACAAAAAACAGACAACCCAAAGTCTTGGCCTGTCCTGGGCACACCTCCATGCAAACCCCACAGCAAAGAGCAATAAGAGAGAGGAGCTGGCCAGTCACAAAACAAAAGAAGCACACTCTAGTGTTTTCAACTAACTTGCACTTCCTCATTCTGCTATTTCTTTTGCTCATTCTTTCACCCTTAGTTCTCCCCCACCACCACTTCCTACTGATCATTACATGGCACTTCTGGATTTTAATAAAGAGCTGCTTTCGTGTATCTTCTTCCAGTCCAGGTTTCAACTGTACACCAATCCTGCATCACAGAGCATGAGACTCCAATATGAGCCTGGTTGCTGCACTGGTACAGCAGCAGCTCTGTCTCTGTCCAGGGATACCTCTGATACATGAGAGTATTAAGAATGCTGTGTGCAAGCAACTTCAAGTTTTACTGGCCCCTAAATTTTGTATATAGCTATTTATATAACCATTATGGGCTATTTAAACACTATTTTGGAAAATGCATGGACTGCAAACCATTAATCTTTGCCATGTCTGTGACATATGTTTAGCACTGCTGTACCAACAGCAACACTTTAGATGACCCCTTACCTCATTCTGTAGGATGATCCTCAGCATCTATTCAGTATCAGAACTGAGGCAGGTCCTTACCCAATCCTAGCTCAACTCTGGCCATCCAGGCCAGCTTTGTGTAGAAATTAGAAATTATTGGTAATAGGGTAATTATTGGTCCACAGGCACCTGACTACAGTTTGTGTGAGGCCAGGGTGCTCTCATCAAGGTTTACTGATTAAGCAAACCAGTAACATTATCCATTTGACATAATACTTCACCCAAAAGTGACTAAGCATGTTTGTGAGAGCACTACACAAAAAGTTCTTGCTGGCATCTGTACTCCATAAGCCACATTTGTGGATAAATAAAGTAGCTGCATTTTCTTTCATATCAAGAAATTAATGCGAAATCTGATTTTCATTAAAAAACAATGAATGGGGGTTCCTAAGCCAGAATGAACCAAATAAGCATTACAAGGATTCCAAAAGGAAAGATAGTGGTTTCTCAATCACCAGAAAAAATGTTAGACCTAGTGCAATAGAAGTGATTAGGAGAAAAGAACTAAACCAGGCAAGGGAGAAGAGATTTAATACAACTATCCTGGACATGAGGCTTGTGAAATTGCCTTAAGGAGATGTCTAGTGAAGACCTTTGGTGAGTTCTGTAGAATAGACAGAAGACACATTATCCATAGTATAATAGTGCTTTCACTTCTCAGGGTGGGAAAGTAGATCAAGAGCTTCAGACTATAGGTGGAAAAGAGATGGATTTTTCTTTCAAAAGCTCTCCATCTTTTATTGTTCCCAACTTTCCACGTGTTAATTAAAACTTCTGGCTAGTTCTTTTCCTATCCAGATCTTTTATCTGCTTTTATCTACTTCGCCAGTCTCCCTCCATGTAACTGGGGCATGGGAACTAGAGATGTCAGGTTGGTTTTTGTTTTCCTAAGGATGCCTCAGGACTGACTGAACAATTACTACTGGAGTCATGAAGGATTTTTTCCCTTTGGAGTCTAATGGATTTTAAAGCATCTTGGAGTTTTAGTTCAATCGACAGGAAAATCTGGAAGTAATTCAAAGCCCTAGATATTCCTTCTTAACTTTGGAGGACTGCTAGTAAAGCATACAATAATAAATGAAACACAGAATTTGCTGGCAAAGTCTTGTAACTTGAAAAGGCACGTCTCCCTTTGGTAACTGTTGCCTTGCTATGGGAAGAAGCAAGGAGAGAGGCTTACTCAAAGGCCCTGTAAAGAAGAACTGAGGCCTAGGACTGAGTCCTAAACACTGTATTCCATCCTCTAGGATGTAGCTGTGTAGCTTGTGTAGCTGGGGAGTCTGGGAAGGTTTTTATTGCCAGTGTTGTCAGTAACACTGCAGCCTGCTGCTTAAATCCATTCCTATGTCTGTCTTCATTCTCTTGAGCATCCTAATCAAGAGTCCATTTAAACAGACCAGTGGCATTTTAAGTTGCCAGCTACTCACACCAAGACAAAATCTTCCACTGTGAAGTAAAAAAAAAGTTAGCTGCAAGATAAAATATTCATATGTAAGAAATAGTACCCGCTCAATTCCTATCTATGATTCATTTCAAACTTAGTGTATTTCATAGCAGAAGATGAATTACAGTGCTCCACAGAGGTGATCAGATACAGAGAAGGGGGGAAACAGAGCACATAATAAACAAATACTTAATATGCAACTTTTAACACCTGATTTTTTTGTCATCTAATTCTAAATACTAGCTCTAGAAAAGGAGACATACTAGAAAATTAATATCACAGGTAATCTATAGACTGCTTTTGGCTAATTTAAAGCTCCAATGTGTATTTGTTTCCTGTATAAATTTCTTTCTTATTATTCTCAATAAGATACTCTCAGCACGATAAAAAGAAGGACATTACCAGCAGCGTTTTCAATCATGGGGGCTATATATTCAAGAGCAATCAATAAAAACCACACAGGGCCTGACAAACAACTAGTCAGAGGAATCATTTTTCTCAGATACTTAGCAGTATCCTTTTAAAGTAATTGCTTTTGGTCAATGTTACTCGTTATCATTTGGTCTGCTCCTTTTCCAAAACAGAATGGATGTCATTTCCATTAATATTTCAGCTGTCTATGTAGGTTTTCAAAGTGCACACTTCACAAAAATAAAAAAAGGAGGATTTTCGTTTCAACTTCAGTCAACTAACAAAGAACCCTAAAGTGTTATAAAATAGACAGTGTCATATCATTGGAGCTAAAAGGTAATTTTAAAGAAAATTATTGTGAAATATAAGACATTGTCTGCCCTCCTTCTCACTCCATTCAGAACCCTAAAAACAAATAGAAATGACAGAATTTAGCCCAATCAATCCATGCTACAAAACAGCATTAGCAGACAAATACAAACAAAATGCTGCCTAAAATAAGGAAATGAACACCAATTCCTTATTATAGCTTGTTTTAGGAAATTTAATAAAAATTTCACTACTGAAATCCTTGTGTTGCCTAACCCTGTTTGTGACAGCAGGGAAGTTGTTGTCTTGTGCCAACTGATCATTTAAAGATGTCCACAAGATTCTGAAAATAACCAGCATAATCTGTAAGTGTACAGCTGGGATTCCAAATTAGATTAAGAAAGGCAAAGAACATATCTTTTCAGTTGTAGTAAGGCCTCAGAAACTGTCTAGTTATGCTTTGTACTAAATGTTCTGGCACACTGCCAAGGCACTTCCAAACATTTCTGAGTTCACTTTTCCATAGAACTCTTTTAAAAATCAATTAGTAGTGAAAAGTCTTTCAAATGCAAGTGTTTTAAAATGTCAAGCTTGTATTGCTTTTTTTCTTTTAATCTTTTTCTTTCCCTTGTTGTGCATCAATGACAGTATTTTGAAACCTTTACATTAAGTTCATCACATTCTCTAATTAAGCCTATAAAGAGAACAATATGCGCAGGTAGTTTAAAATGCATGTAACAAAAGATTCCATTCTTTAGGGAAAAAAAAAAAAAAAGGAAAAAAAAAAGTTTGAGAGAGATGCTGTAATTTTCTTAAAACAAGGATGCCCAGGACATTTGTATTGATTTCAGAGTGATAAATGTTTTTATCATTACCAGGTAACAATAGAAGAAATGCATATGCTATTTAGAAATTCCTGAATTAGGACATTTTAAAAGTATACTGCATAAGTGTTTTGGAAGTTCAATTAAAAGTGTTGGAAATAGCAAACAAATTAAATAGAGGCTCCTTTAAATGTTCATCAAAATGCAGAAGAATACTGTCAGAAGGGCTTTCTGATTATCAGAAAAAGTTTATCTTTAAGAATTGTAACTTCTCAATGGACTTTGCACCACAATGTAGCATACACCTTCTTCTTCCTGTTGTACATTTTGGATGATATCCCAACTACATAATAAAAGAGTTAAAGAGATGTTTTGTCCCTATGTCACGTAATCTGTTTGCTCTATTTCATTCAGCTAAGTGCCCAAAGGTTTACACAGATAGCAATTGATTGAAATCAGTTCTTTATGTGTAACACATTTATATTAATTGGTTTGTCCTTTCAAGTTGTGTTTATCTCTTCATTTCCATCACAGTTTCAAAGGTCACTCAGTTCCATTTATAAATCCAACATGACAGAGATTAGTAAAAGAAAAAAAGGAACAACTAAATGAATGCATCATCACACAATCACACATCTCACAATTCATTTATCATATTAATAAATAATGCTGTCAAATGCTTACTGCTAAGTTTGTTTGCTATCATCAAAATATTTCTGCCAAGATAACTTAATCAGATCTGTTTATGTATTGAGCCAAAAACGAGTTACAGAATATTGAGGATATTAAGCATATTAGACATTTGTCCCCTTGATCCAAGACTGCAAACTGAAAGTTTTGTGTTTGTTAGGGTTTTTTTTAAATGCCTCCCTAACTGTCTAACAATAAAGTTCATCCATTTATATCTCAACCTTGGAAATTTACTCTCTTCTGATTGCTGAGATGAGGCAGTATTATGAAACCTGAGAAGATGAGACATGAGAATGGTGTTACTAAGAAACATGGGTGCTTTAACTGTTAGAAAGGCTTTGGAGAGGGGAAATTGCAAAGAAACTTTTTTTGTTTGCTTGTTTGTTTCAAATTATACTCGACAATATGGCTCAACATGCCAAACTACTGAAATCTAAACTATTCTGGAGAAGGCCTCTCTTGTCTTGCAATAGGTATGCTTCACTCCAAAATGAAGCAGAATTAAATTTAAGACACAAATTGTCTTTCTGTGCATAGGAGTTGCAGTCCTACCATAGAATAAATAAAGAAATAAGAAAACATTCAGGTGTAATCTACACCTAAAATATTACAAGTCATGGAAAATGCCGTAATCTGTGTACTAAAGTGTACTTTTTGAAGTAAGTCTTCTCTAGAATCTCCTTATGAGAAAAATTTTTCACAAGCACCTCAACAGTCTCAACAGCCAAAGAACCTGCACCCCATTGTGGTATGCAATGTCTGCAGTTTGGATCTTCCATTTCAGTGGAAGTCACTGGCAATGGCAGCATCAAGATTTTCACG
>VZRH01003888.1:675075-678414 GCA_013397555.1 Urocynchramus pylzowi
TGGTTTTCTATGGAAGTACGTAATCCCGTAGTTGTAGTCTTTGAATATTCAGACACAAACTGGACTGGCAGTCAACAGCAAACAGAAGATTTGATGTCCATATCTGACATGCAACCTCAGAGCATGATCAATGCTTTGCCTCTACCATCACATGAAGAGCTTAAAAGAAACAAGAAGAAATTCTGACCTCTAGGATAAACTGCCTACTGCCTCTTACACAGAACTGCATCCTCCCCTTGCTTGCCAGTTCCCTCCCTCTTCTGTCCACATTACTTCTTTCCATATAAAAGAGGCAGTTATTTCCCATTCTGATTTTTGCAGCAATATGGTCCTCATTTATCTGCTTTATCACATAGATGTGTTAATGGATTTCCTGGTCATAAAAAGTTGAAGCTCTAAGACTTGAATGCAAACTCTGAGACAAGGGCAATGTATCTACATGTACAACCCGCTGACATTGCTGATGGGAAAGGACCTATAAAATGCAGTTTTTAAGAACTGCCAGAGTACACAATTTTCTACATGCACGGGCTCAATTTAAGAAAATTTCTTAGAGTAGATGCCTGACTTGGGGCCTACAGTTGCCTTTCCCCTTACCTGGAGAAACTCCTAAAATGCTCCTTTGAACATAGACACATGCAGGCATATTACGTGTGCAAATACAGTCTGAGTCTCTAGAAAGCACATTTATTTCCCCCCCACCCCAGGATATTCTGATTAAACAAAACCCTCCAAGGATTCAATAGTATGAAGTTACCTTTAACCCTAAAAATATCTGTTGCCTAGTTCACGTAACTCTGAAACATACACACCAGTCAGAAAAGGATGCGCATTTTTAATTCTGTCCCAAAAATTAATCCAGCTCTATGTAGGTCTTTGTCCTGCATATGAATGGAAAAATTCTGCATTTCTTAAATATCTATATAACTATAGAGAAAATATTTTTATGTGTAATATAGCATATTTACACATCTATAACACAGAAAAGAGACACATTTTCATGATGATAATTCAATTCTTGTATGACAGATATGTTAACTTGTCACTTATTCCACCAGAGAAATTATTTCCTAAACCTAAACCCCAAAGTTTAGTGTTTTCTTTTTAAAAAGTAGATTCTAATCAATATTTTTGATGATCCTATAGACTATCATAACTATTTAGCAAAATGAGGTCTGTATTAAACTCATATTTCTTAACACAGCACATCCACAATATCATATTTTACTGCATTTACTGCAGGTAACAAGGAGCGATGAAACAAAACTGAATGAAAACTTAATAATTTTGTTAGTTTCATACAAGGCACTTATAAAAAGAAAAAATGGCCATAACAATAAAGTACGCATTTTGAAAATAAATCACATTGGAGATTAAATTATCCAACTATTTATCCAATTAGGATTATCTTTGATGGAACAGGAAATAAAGAAAATGTGATCAAACAATATAAATAGCTTTTTTTTTTTCTCTTTATCTTGTTGACAAGATAGACTTATTAATTTAGATCTTTCCATGAACTCAATACAGCTTCATAGCAAGCCCAAAGCACAAATGTCACACTGGAAGTTTTGCTTCTGCAGTTTTATAAGCCTTCTTTCTAGTATGCTTCATGTAGGCAAAATCACTCTTTTCCTAAGCAGTATACCCATACAATCACAAAAACTTGTGAGTATATTTATATCTAAATAGTTTTCTGTGAGAATAGCTAAACTTCTCACCTGCTGTTTCTGAAGAGTAAATTTATTTCTTTTTCTTTTCTATTTCACTGTGCCTCAAGCACTGTTTTGCCATGACTGCCTCACTGTCTTGGAAGAGACCTGTTACCTCCTTCAAATCTTCAAATCTTATTCCAGAAAATATTAATTGCATGCATTGAGAGTGAGATCCATTCATTTAACTTCCTTTATGTAACTACAACTCAGTAGTCGCATGACTAAGCCCTTGTAAGGTGCAATTTATCTGATCTACTTTTGCCATCTACTTTAGGATGAGATGGATCACCCCTACAATTGCCTATTGCTGTCTGTTGAGTCTAAGGTGACTCAGATGCAAATGTCTACATTTGTTTCAATGAACTTCACTGTGAAGATTTAATCTAGATGAGGGAATCGTTATAGCACAACTGACCCTCCAACATGAAATGCTGAATCTTTGCTAATAATTCTCCTAATTCACTAACTGGTGCTCAGAACATAACAACCAGTTTGTTGCCTTGTTTAACAAATTTAACTATCACAATTTTATCTAGAGAAGCAGATATGGAGAAATTATATTCCTGGTTGACAGACAAACATTACATTTTAGCTATAAGATGCAAGATTTTTTTCCCATGACAAGCAAAATTCTAGAAAAAAGCTCAGTGACCTGATTATAACCAAATGATCTGTTTCTGGTGTTCTGTGTGTTCCCAAAGCACAGTTTTATGAAAGCATTCCTTTAGCTTGAAATACGATGTGCTCCGCATAGCACATTTGTCCTTAAGGCTGTATGATTATGCTTTTGCAAGCACCTAGGCAGCACTTTTCACCTACAGATCTCAAACAAATTTACAAAAGTAGATATCTGTTACTGACAAGCATTTGTCTTATGTCCCACGATGTCAAAGTTGCATGCACAGTCTTGTCATTAAAAGAAGTGCTATGTATCATACAATAAACACTGACATTCCACAAAGAATCCTTCTGGTCTGAAGTTAATGTTTATCTTATTTTCATTTTTGCAATACTTTTAGAAAGGAACATATCCACCTAGGAATATACACATTCAGTTTACACTAAGAGAAAAATACATATTAATAATAGTATAAAAGTAAAAATAAAACCCGGTGTTTAATCTGTTAAACAATAGAAAAATTCTTATGAACGAGTGATACTGTCATTGAACTGGAGAGAGTTTGAGAACAAGCTTGCTCTGGCTTTTTCACCCTATGATTTGGAATCTGCTCACAGTACTGCCAGCTTAACCAAAAAGGATTAACTCTCATATCCAACTGAGAACACAGATAATTCTCAGTAATTGGTAAAAAATGAAGATGAATGGGGCTGAGAGATAAGGAGCAATTAGCTCATCAGCAGTTACAGCTGTGCACTCAATCCGGATCCATCTCTTGAGTCTCGGCCCCTTTTAAAGAACCCAGGCAGAATAAGCACAGGACACCCCCTCCCAAAAAATTGCCATGCCTGCCCATCATTCCTCTGTCTTCCATTTTATTTCCATGCTATACAAAGACACCTGTCATAGCATTCTGTGTAAATTACTACCTCTCCCAGGACCTGTATCTACAGCCAATCTTCTTTTACATTAAAAAAAAAAAAAAAAAAAAAAAAGAAAAAGAAG
>VZRH01003888.1:678487-689614 GCA_013397555.1 Urocynchramus pylzowi
AAAAAAAAAAAAAAAGAAGAAGAAGGAAAAAAAACCCCAAACCCAAAACCCAGAAACTAAATGACTACTGTAGACACTTTTAAGTTCCCTGTCAATCGTTTCCAATCGTTTCATTACAGCAGCATCATCTGTTTGAAAATATAAGCAATTCCCTCATCTAATTATAGGGAGGATTTGAGGTTCATTAACATTGCCAAGGCAGAGAATCAGATGTGCAACTGCAGAGCTGTGCTCAGTGGCCTGCATTCTCTGTTTCCTTTTATTTGCTTTTTCAAGGTCTCCAAGACTTTTTCCTGAAACCATAAAAGTATTTCTTTCCCTTAAAATAGACACGTGTGTTTAGAAAAAGGAAATTACTGCATTTTGTACTGTTCTATTATTGGGCAAGGTCACCGGAGAAAAATAATTTCACCTAAATCATTTTATCTCTGATTCTGGATGAAAAAAAAGAATAGTATACAAGCAAGCATTACTTTTGAACAACACATCACAGGAAGCGTTGTATTTGTCTCATAATTTTAAATATTGCAAGGTAATGCAGATGAAGAGGAAACTTAACATGCCAAGAAAATCTTTAAATTTTCAACACATTTTGTGGTTGTTTATGGATTAACATGCTAGCCAAGTGTAAAATGTTGCCTTGTATTTCCTAACTGTGTTTAGAAATTAAGAACACCAAAGTCTTCATGATTGCTTCACTTCCTTAAAGAAATAATAGCATTTTTTTTTGTATGAATGTCGTTTAAACAATGACATTTTCTTGGGACATCTGTTTTGAGATCACATTTTGAATAGATATGAACTCATTTCCTACTAAGCAAGTAATTTACTATTGTTGATAGTTGTTTACAAGTTTTATGAGTCATATTTTAGCAAGTGGCAAAGGTCTTAACAAATCCTTTGAGTATTCCCTAAAGTGTATGCATAGTGTTTTCATTATATAAAATGTTCGGGAAGCAAAAGTATACGGACTGTTCTTCACTTCCTACCAAGTTATAGATAGCAAACTCTAGCTCACAAAAATAGCTTTTAAAAGGTATTTATTTTCAAAGGCTTTTATCTTTTGCTGCTGCAGGTTAATGAAGTAGGACAGCAGGGCAGTAAGTACTTAAGCAGCAAGGAAATGATTGAGCTGCTTTACCTATCCATTGCTTCAGAGCATCAAATGGTAAATATACAACTGATCCTAATATCACACTAAGATGTTAATATGACAAAGAATCCTCGTCAGTGAAATTTAAAATTTGACCTTGTCACTCTCTTTCTTTTCATTCTGCAAGTAATTAAAATAACCAACCAAAAAAAAAAAACAAAAACAAAAACAAAAAACCAAACCAAAAAAACACCAAACCACCAAATCCAACCAAAAAAAAATCCCCAACACACAGCATAATTTTTCTTTTTCCTTTGCTGCCCTACAGAATACATTTTTTAAACAAAACCCCAATAATTTATCTACCTTGCATGTTGTATGTAGGATTGCCACTAAAAAGAACCTGGGACATTTTTCCTTCTTATCTGCAATGTAGTTCATATCAGCCAAGCTGTCACAAGACAGTACTTGATATAAACAAGAGATTGCAAAGACATCTCAGTAATCAATATTAGGATGGCTACAGTATGGAAGCCCCAACCACTGCATATCATTTGTCTCAGCATCTATTTCTATGACCAAATGAAGCATTAATTCAAATCATAAATCTATGGTGATTTAAATCTGGGAATGAGCACCTGCCTGCTTTAATGATTTATTTTGTACATTTCAGTAAGCAGGAGATTTGTCCATATGAACTGACAGGTCACCTTCAGATGCCAGTAGCAGACTGTTTATCACCATGCAGACTAGCATCTCATCTTAGCAAGTAAATATTAAACTAAAAGAATCCAATTGATTGTGGATGGGGGAGAAAGGCGTCGCAGCCATATATTTTACTCAGTGTGCTAATACCTCACTCTGATTCCTCTGTAATTTCTTTTTTTTTTTTTTTCCCTTCTAAAATGATAATTCTGGTGGGAGGATGCAAGCTCAAGGTTACCAGCAAAACAGAGATATATAAAATAATTACTTATTAGTATCATTGGCTTCCTTTAACTCCCTTCATTTACTAACCTTTTGGCCATTGCTTCAAAGGAGCAAGTTAATAAATTTGTGTACTGCTCCGGACAATTATACAACATTTGACTACAAGAATTACTTCTGTAAGTCACATTAAGCATTTGATTAAAACCCAAAAGCAAGACAATTCAGAATGTCTTATGTCGATATGATAGGATAGAAAAAATAAGGCCCTTATTTTATTTATCCACCTTTATGTAGGCATTGGAGCACAGAATGGTCAATCCAAGCACACCATAATGCCTGCTACATATGGGCTAGGATGAATCAGTTGAGCTTTTAGCCTGGTTAAATCATTTGTTACTCTTCAGTTTGGTCAGGCACATAAGCTAATTTAAAATGTAAACTAAAATCAGGTTGCTTTCTTTTGTTTTATTCTTTCCTCCTGTCAACATTCAGTAATGTAATATTTCATATTCTTCCCTAGCAAGCTATAATTTAGAACATTAACGGTATATGGACTTGATAATATTTATTTGAAAATACATAAATAAACACACTTTTAAAATTGCAGGAGAAGAAAGAGTACGTACCTACTACAAGCAACACCTTTGAAATATGAGTTCTTGTCAAGATAATACAATGTGCTAATTTTCAAAAATGCAACTAATAAACAAAGAACTTAACTCTTCATGAACCTAATAATATTCTAACATTAGTAGCAGTAGGAGTCACTTCTCTGATTCCATATGCATGACCAACACTGGACACTAGACAGGGTTCACTATAAAAAAAAAACCAAATAAACAAAGAACAAATTGTTCTTGAGAAATCCTCTGTATGAAGGGTGCAGCTCAAGACAAGATGCACAGACAAGAAAACTGCATTTTCAGAACCATTCCTCACAGAATGGAGACAACTGGAAAACTATTCACTCTACTCAGAAGAGCCATTTTTTTCTGAACAAAATTAACTCAATTCTTCATTCAGTTAAATTGGGAAATTAACTGAAGCTAACAAGTAAGTTAAGGGGCTGAGAGGAAATTTTGACAATGACAATAAATAATCTTGCTTCGCTAAGTTTGTCCTACTAAAATAGCTAGAATGTATTTTCTTAAATAGGAAAAATGATTAGGCTGTCTAAGAGCATATTAGTTATCTAAATTATGCCTAAGACAAGAATTTCAAAACAAATATTTTTCTTTTTTATTCAGAGGAAGTTCAGATATTCCTTCTATCCACTCTTCTACAAAAAATCCGTGTGGTTTAGATGTTGATTACCTGTTAACTTTTCCATCCTCACGGATGCACATGTGGTTTATAACTAGAACTGCCAAGCAGAATAGCAGCTCCACAAACCAGTATTTGAACTTTTTATTTCACATAATAGATTCATCTAAGCCTGAAAATCTATATTAGCTTCTAGTTCTAGCACACACTCTTTATCTTCTCGGCTTGTATTTACACTTTTCACCCTTTCTCATTACTTCACTTTTCTCCCAGTGTGCTAGAGGCCAACTGGTCCTTCCACTTCATTTGTACCTATCTCCTCCTCCCAGATTTCAAAGACACCTGCTCTCTACCCTCTCTCGTTTTCTCTCCAAGAGAACAATCTTTACACTTGTATTAGAGAAACTGCATATGTTGGTATCTGAGAAATTTAAGACTATTTTCTTCACCATCACAGAGGTATTTTTAAAACCTTTATTTAAAAGGAAAACAAAACCAATCATATAATCTCCTTATTCAGTAATGCATACATATTGTTGCAATTTACAGTAGTATGTACCTAAGTGAACCTGTTCTTTGAACTGCAATTCATATTATTTCTAAATAATACCCTACTGATGCCTACTGAACTGTAGAGAAACACTGTTCACAAACATGTATTTATTTATGTTAAGGCTAGTACATACCCTCTAAGGTTCATTCCAAATGTATTTAGAAGATGAAAAACTAAAAAAAAAAAAAAAAAATCTAGACAAAGGGCCAAAATAAAAACAAAAAGCCTATCTGAGGCCATTTTATTCCAGTATACACCAATCTTCCCTGCAGTCTTCTGAGCGTACCTCTTGTCATTGAATTTCTGTTGCTGAGTTAATACTGTCTCAACATGATAAAAGGATCCAATACAATGAAATGGCATAACAAAACATTTTACAGCAGACACACACAGATGATTAAAGATTTAATCAACAACAACAAAAGTTATCCTAGCTTTGAAGTATGCTTTAGCAAAACAAATTGTCCAAACAAATGAATAAAGTATACTGAAACAATTCTTTTTTGAAAAAGAACAAGAGTTGCTGATGGCTGCTTAAGAAATGGAAAAAAAATGTTAACTACATTTTAAGAACGTGTTTATTAAAATAAAATATGATAGGAACTGCAGAGCATGGCAGAATTTATTGTGTATGTATGTTTTCCTTTTGTCACAGGGCACATGAAAGTATGAAATATTTTGCTTTCAAGCTTGTGTTCTGAATTACCTAAAGTCAATACCCAGCACACTGAGCAGGAGACATTGTTAAATTTCACTTTGACACCATCATCTGTCACTCCACCTGTACTTTGAAAAATGAACTCTAAGCAATCAAACCACTTTCTTTCATGGAAAATATTAACTGGAGTCTGCAAAAGTAGCCTGTGAAGAAAAGAATGTTTTTGTAATAGTAACAACAACACTGAACGCTGGTGTAAAGGTCAGGTACAAAATAAAACTAAAAACATTAAGAAAAGGAAAACAAATATGCAACTTTTTACACCAAATCAAGGACTTCAAAAGGAAGTTCAGAAAGATCACCATTTTAATAAAATATCTTAATATTATGGACATATAATAACGCTATATCTGCAACTTACCAACACTTGAATTCAGATCTCCATTTTCAGAGTCTGCTCCATGCTGGTTATTATTTGCATGATAGTTGGACATAGCTTCCAGTTTGATTTTTTTCACTTTCATTGCTTCTGCTATGGCAGCATTGGTGGCAGCTGCTGCTGCTGCAGCTGCTGCTGTCAGACCTGCAAAGAAGTATGAAAAAAATTTAATATTCATTATTCTATGAGTCTCCATTATTGTAGGGACTGTTATTATTCCTTCTTGCTTGTTACATAAGAACAGAGAGCACTGCAGAGTATTACTCCTCTTGTTGGTTTTGAAAACTATCAACTTTTTCAAGTAAAATGTTTCACATCATATGTCATATTTAGATAATTACTCCTATACATTCATCTAAACTTTAACTTGGTATCTAGTAAGTGCATTCATATTAAAATCACAGCTACATGCAGTTACAAATATATGCAGTCAAAAATCTAATTTAGCTTCAAAATGGTGTCCTGAGTGTCTGACTATGAATAGGCAAATATGTACATAACCATACTTAGGAAAAAAATTCCCATTAGATCTTTAATTTGAGACAGAAGAACAGAAAACAGAAATAACAGGTCTATAATTTCTATGTATGAGTAACAGGTTATAGAATTCAGACATTGCTCATTTCATACATAATCACAGGGAGACTTCGTTTTTCTAGGAAGCATTTCTAGAAAAAAATAATGCAGAACATTATTCTGCTCTCCCCAGACTTGAAGGCATTAAAGTATTTATCAATGAGAAGAGGAAGTATTAACCCATTTAATACCAATCCCAAAGCCACCTATGGGCAATTCAAGTGCTCCTCCTACCCGACCATGTTTCTGCCATCCAGCCATTTACAAGAATGTTCTACAAACCCAGGAAAGCTTCTCTTTATCAAGAGCAATAGGAGACCTGGTCCAGTTCTCCAGTTGCCTTCAAAACTCAAAATTAGATGCAGCCTTTAATCAAAGTCACAAGCGTCAGTTTTTGCCCTCTTCCCTGAGGCAGGGTAATTCTCCTGTGGTCCCCAAGCCCTGCTGCTGCCCACCCAGATCCCTCTGCCCCAGCATGGGTGGCAGCAGAGAGAAGCCAGGGTCAAAACTTCACAAGAGCTGCCTCCCCCACACAATTGATGCAGGGGGCAGAGATGCAAATGATAGAGAACTAAATCTAAGAACTAAAAGAGAAGGTAATAAAGCAGGTAAGTTTAACACATTGATGCACTCTCAGCCCTCAACCTGTGATGCCACATGAACAGAACAGACCCTCAGTCATTTTGAATCAAGATTCTTGCCCTGAATGTGGAGAAGGCTTGAAAACCTCCATGTAATTAGTTTAAAGGTGCCTGCTCGTCTGATTTTCAGCTACTCTGAGAGGTGTGAAGTATCCTATGGATCTCAAGAGGAACTAACTCCACAATTTACTATTCTAAGGCTGCTGTCTAGCATAGAAAAAATGCAATTGAGCAGGAAAGACTAAATAAGCAAATAATCCCAGGCCACTGAGGTAAATATTGCTAGCACCTTTGCTTCCCAGGGTCTCTTGCTGTCTCCTTTGACTCCTTACATGGAAAACAAGTTCACTTTTGCCATGTTTTTGGCTAGTGATGGGGAGGGACAGAAGGCAAATTCCAGCAGGGAAAAAGCAGAAGGTGAGCAGACATCAGGAAATCTATGAGGTGGCATAAGAGGCGCCTTTGAATATATTGTTGCTTGACTGAAGGTTGTTTTCCCTTATTGCTTTGCATGGCCACATAAAGATTAGCAAACAGTTCCAGCCTCCCGACCCTCCTCACAGGCTGACTTCTAACACCTCCAAGTGTAATGAGAATTACTGACCAAGTGATAATTACAGATCAATATTCTTTACAAAAGTGCTGTTTTAGGCAGAAGATGTACCAAATGGCAAAAATAAATGAGAAGGTGAATAAATATGAGGGTTTACTTTCATTTTAGCTTCTGCTACTACCACAAAATGTACATGTTCTGATCTTAAAAAGGTATTGACAATAACATGGATTGCTTCCAATTATATTTTTACGTTAGAGGAAGGATATGAAGCCATACATTATACAAATTTGGTTACAGTCCCTAAATTTGGCCACAGAAAAAGAGATGGTGCACCTCTGAACTTTGGTTTGCATCCGGTGCTCATTAAACAACACAATAACCTATACTTCCTTTTTTAATATATGTATACATCCCTTATAAGCTAAAACTAGCGTTTTTAAAGAACAATTCTTTGCAGGAATATTCTGGTACATTATATTCAATGACTACAACAGCAGGCCCCAAATTTTTGGTTGTGACTACACTTTTAGACCAGCAGTTTTAAAGCGCTTTCAAGTACTGGGGTAAATTACATACTAAAGAGATGCTGGACACAGGACTAGAGACACCACCTGCAATTATTTTCTTTCACTGGAATAATGACCTGGATGCAGAACTCTTGAAATAAAAACTCTCTTTTTGCTACAAAAGTCACAAAAAAAAAAAGAGTATGCTTTGGTGCCTTCCTTTGGATGGGGACTGAGAAACTAAAATACAAATTGGTTACTTCTGTAGTAGGATTTTTGCAAGATAATGCTTGTAGCAAAAAATGGTAATTTTAAACAGTAGAAATTAAACTAATAACTTCATTCCTTCTCTTATACAATCACAGAAGTGACTGAAATTATTTGTTTGCTATATAGCAATTAATGGAAACCATACAAATTTGAAATGCATGTCTCGTATAAGCACCAGTGTAAGTAAGGAGGGAAATGAAATGAATAATGCTCAGAATTCTAGCTTAGTGCTGGTCCCCACAGCAATTCCAGCCTACAGCACAGCTTCTCCTTTACTGCTGCTTCTTCCTATCACCTGACTGTGATGATATAGCAGAGCAAGTGGCAAGGGAGGCCCAAAGCCAGTTATCAGAGCCACTTGCTTTATAATCACTGCTACACTGCGGTGTACTGGGGTGTGGTACAACCCAGAACTTCAGCACAGGGCCCAATTTATCTTTCACATCTAGTACAAGCAGGCAAATATCCTATAAGCAGAAGTTAATACACCACTATGTATCATTATTTGTATTTTTAAATACTAAGTTTTAAAGTTACAGTATGGGTATATACCCAGGGAAATACCTGGGATTTTTTAAAAATTTATTCTTTGAAAAAACCTTTTGATGTAAACACTATTTAATATGTATTTTACTCTTACAATAAGTAGACAAGGAATTTCCAAGGCGCACACTTCTCTACACTACAGAAATGTTACCTTCAGACATGAGATAACCAAATGTAACCTACAAAGTCAACTGAAATGAAAGAAATAAGGATCACACTGGACAGCCACGTAGGTACTTTTTATTCTTTACAAATATTTATTTGAACAGTTAAAAAGTATCCAGGCCAAAATATTCAGTGGAATAAAGGCAATGGTAGTTGTCATTAATATTCTGAAATTGATAAGTTGTTTATGTCTGGCATTCTTCCTGCTGATTATGCAGTGAGACAGGCAGCTTTATAAATATCTCATCACTCCATCGTCACACAAATTTCATCGACAGTGCTCATGCACAGCTATTAGCAATATGAATCTAACCATTACAAGAGGAATGAAAATCGAACATGTGGCATTAATACGCAGTCCTGGTTCCTAACCATCTGATAGGCAGATGGTGTAAAGCGGATTCTCCAGCTGAAATGAAGGGGCACATCATTTAAAACCTTGTTTGCATTCTAACTGATATCAGTGCCATATTGATATACATGATACATCATGGCAGTATTTGAACAATCTAGTTTGTTTCAGTCATAAATGTTTACAGCCTTGTTTTTTATCTTTAGAAGCATGTTCTGAGGAGCGTATTTTTAATTTATGAAACCTATTGTTTACTTCTGTTGAACCAGAAGATTAGCAAAGAGCAGGAATATTAAATTACCACAACCACAGCAGTATAACTAAGATGGATGAATAAAGTATGGTTTTTCAATATGTTTGTAAAGGAATTAAAAAATTAGCCTAGACATTTTATGCATTAAATACATTTATTCATTTAAACCTTACAGCTTTTTTCCCATGTGACATACTTAGAACTTTAATGCTTTATAAAGCCATTCATTTAAATCTCTTACTGCGTGCAATTAATCTTGTCCAACAATTTAATTCAAAAAGCAAAACATCAGAAAGTAAAGTTCGATTCAACCATCACGCTTCTGAAGTAATCTCCGTATTGCTGACAGTTCCTATAGACTCATCAGCAAAAGTCTGTTCAAGGTGTCTTGCAGGAGCCATATGAATTTGAATTACAGCTCAATTGAATGCTCGCCAAGCCTTAGTAGGAACTCAGGAACAAGAAGCAGAACACCAAAAGAGAGCGCGAAGGATCCTTTCCTACTAAGACCTTCTCTCTTCTGTCACTAGATTACTTTGGCCTGTTGGGTGTGTTTGTAGCTGTTAATTATGTTAATAAAGTTGCAGCCTGCTGTCTCTGCCAAATATAATCATAAGCTTTCTCCTGCCAAGTCCTAGTCTAATTTACACCCGTGCAACTCTACTGAAGTCAGAATTTCGTGGGTGAGAATGAGACCAGAAGTATGCCCAGTATGTGTGGTCTCTAACGCTGAAAAATGAGTGAACGAAACAGAAAACAATGACAAAAAAACCCAGCATCTTCAGAAAACAATTCTGTTTTAAAAGCAAAGTCCCCGAGAGAGCTGTCATATATCATGACAGATTTTCGAAATGTATACGAATTACTGGTGGGCACTAAATCACATCCAGGGTTTCTGCCTTCCAACAAATAGTATTGCCTGCCTGCCTTAAGAGCAAGCTCTTAAAACTTTCAGTTTTGATGGGGTGAGCAGCTTACAATGCACCCTATTTGTGAATAGAAAAGGACCTGTGAGTGGAACTTTTTCAGCCCTGAATATGTCTCAAAACATACATTTTTTAATTGCATGCCTAAAATTCATTCTGGGACAAATTACAGAATTATTTGAATAATTGATCTTAATTCACTTTTAACTTCCTTCACATAATTATGCCTGAGAATAATAACAATTCCTAATAGTCGTTCCAATAATTTCCTTAATGCAACTATTAGCTTCCTTTATATTTTATTTTATATATATCTCTATATATATTTATATATATATTTGGCTACTTACAAAATGCAATAGCATGTATGTATTTACACAAGCTCTTTCTTAGGACTTTTACGACATTATCAAGAAACTTTACCTCTGTCATCATAGAACAGGCAGAAAATCAAAATACAACTGTCAGCAGAGGGTTACATTTAATTTCATTTATTTGCTGGAAAGTTCATTCTGCAGAAATGCTTTACTCACTGCACGGGAGGAGTTCCAAATCTCATCTCAATTCTGAAAGAACTCCTTTCATTATTTCAAATTAATGCTTAATCCTTTTTCTTCTAGTTTATTTCAATGGTACTGACTCGAAAAAAATTCAAGCCCTTTCTTTATTTAATACCAGATTTCATATTGTGGTTCTTACTTTGGCAAAATTCCTACTAAAATCTGAAAAAAAATCTGCCTCAGAAAGAAAGGCAGGGTTACCTCCTAGGACCTGACCCCGATCACTGTAGGTTATTGCACTGGTTTCATGGGTTTCAGCAGTTCAGGTACAAGTTTTTGGTAGCTTATTACGCTGCTGCCTAGTTATTTCAAATGAAATAGGATCCTAACCTTACTCTCTGATCTAATGGGTGTTTTATATAGTGTGATACATAAAACAAGAAGGGGAAAGCAATCTGCAGGAGGACAGAGGTCTGATTACATACACTGGATTGCAGAAAGGAGAACTTCACCATAATGTTCAGCTAAAATACACTGAGTTTCACTAGAAGAATTCTTTATGTATAATGTATGTCCGGAATCTCACAGTCATCCAGAAACCTTATTTCTGCTAAGCTGTCTGGATTGATCCTACATAACAAGCTTGGTATTCCCTAAAAATTTCAATACATGTTATTTTGGGATAATCAAAAAAATTCTTGTCTGGTCCCTATAGCTATATTTTCCTGATCACCTAGAGTGGTTCAGCATAAACTGCTCACCTAGACAATTTTTTTAGTATTTCTTAAAGGCCTCTTATTAAAGGTATCGTATTAATGAAAAAAAAAAAAAAAAACCCAAAAAAAAAAAACAAACAAAAAAAAAAAAACAAAAAAAAAAAAACCAAAAAAAAAAAAAAAA
>VZRH01003888.1:689635-752012 GCA_013397555.1 Urocynchramus pylzowi
AAAACAAAACCAAAAAAAAAAAAAAAAAAAACAAAAAAAAACAAAAAAAAAAAAACCCAAAAAAAAAAAAAAAAAAACAACCTGCACTTTAAATATTGCTAAAGAAGGAGCACTTAGAAAAAGAAATCATCCATGGTTTAGACTGGTGCAACTAAACTGAAACTGACAGTCTTGCACTGGGAGAAAACCAGTATATGTGAAGCTCAAACCATCTGTTGTTCATCAGTCTAATCAGACCTTTTTCCTGTAACTACTCCTAACTTGTAATATGAATTTTGAGGCCTGGGTATAGCATTTAAGACAAACAAGCAAAAGAGCTAAATTTCCACAGCAATGCTTGAACCTAAAAATCTTTCTGGTTAAGATGTGCCTCCACAATTAATAACATAGTTGCAGAAATAAAACATTGACATAGAAAGCAGCGGTGTCCTTTTGTTTTATTAACACTGCATTTTTTTAAATAGATCTACTAGCAGGTCAAATAATGCTTCAAAAAATGTGTAAATGGAATTATTTTATCACTAATATTTGCCATTTATGGAATTGATTGATTTACATTCCATGAAGTTATTCTTTCTAGTGGATATATTCCTTCATACTGAGGAGTAAAAAGTGAAATCACTAAGTGCGTTTCAAATACCACAACAAATTACTAACTGTTACAGCTTCATGGGGTTTTGTAATCTGTGCATTTATTATTGGCTTGGTGCAATTGTGACAAAATTAAACAATGTATGCTGCATAACTGCCTGGCTATACTGCAGTTTTCAGCAACAATTTAAAATCCTACTGGAATGCACACAGCAACAATACAATACAATTAAGAGAGAACATTCTTTCTTAAACAACAGTCATCTTTTCAAAAGCAATAGATTCTCAGTTCTCATTCACTCTGTTGCATTATTCATTTCATGTGCAACCTCATGCTGGACCATAAATTGTTACTTTATCTAATCAAAGGCGACTTAACTCCACAGAAGGTCAAAGGTTTAATTTTGTGAAGTATTATCTTACGCTATGAGTTTAACGGAAAAATAGAAGAAGAAAAACAGCCAAGAAACTGGTAATAAATGAACCTTTATTGCCTCAGGCACTGGCCTAGTTAATAAACTTTCATTGAAGGTTTCTTTCAACTGTTATGGACAATGAGGTAAAAAAAAATCTTAAATTACAGCCATGTGTGACTTTTAAAGCAGGCATTCTTTTTTATCTCAACCTTCCCAGCTTAGGAAAAAGACAAAGAGATTGTCTTCAATTTCTTAACCAAAAATGTATGCTTCTAAACAGATGAAAAAGTGCAGATCAAGCCTTTTAAAAGCAGAGGTCAGCTTTGAACAATATAAAAAATACTTTTCCTTAAGTGCCAAATCCTGATCCACAATCTTTTTAACCAGACACCATGCAGCTCTAAAAAAAAAAAAAAAAAAAAAGATATGTGGGAAAAGCAAAACATATATATACTGACAATATATTATGCTGACAATGATGGTTGGTTCCTGAAAGACTTTCTGTTTTACATTTGCATTGCTAGAGTGCAATAATTACTCTTCTTTAATAGAATGACTTATTACGGGAACAACTTCCCTGCACTTTTTACAAACAGAAGTTCTTTTCTTCTTTTCATGTGTATTATCACATATACTCACAATACTATTCTTGCTGTTAGGAGAAATTAATAGGTTTAACATAATGACTGTTACTGGTGGTTATTGGTACTCTGTGAATTTTCTTCATTTAATGTTCTTAGATTTTACTAACTACAATGTCTTTTATTGACACACTCTTTGGGACCGGTTTAGAGAAGTGTATTACAGTTGATGTTATACAGTCAAAAACAATAAGAAGACCAGTAGTATTTAAAAAAAACTTAGCCTTTAACTTTAGTCTAATTTATAACTAGATGGACACAACTAATTGTAACAGTGCTATAATTCAAAATTACTGAAAAGACGTGTTCATGCCTGTAACAGCAGTAATGTAGCTAAATACTCATAATCTTTCAACCAGCAAGAGCTTTTGTAGTTTTTTTTTATAAACCTAATCCACAGCTTGACACAGATCCTGGGGTAATGGCACACAGTTCTTTGATTAAACTAATATCTAAACACTGCTGAGGCAGTCTGATAGCCCCGTGGAAGTGTTTCCCTGCAACTTCCGAACTCAGCCTTGCACACAGAACTGCCAAATTCTTTCCTACAGACCCACTGTAGTCCACTTGCCTAATCATGTGAGTGAAATTTAACTTATCCATGTGTATAAGTATTTGTGGCACCAGAACAGAATAAAATGAGATTTTAGCTGTGGACCACAATGGTGCAATTTTAGCTTTGAAAACCTTCTGGTAGAGTGGATGTGCCCCCAGAGGGACCTGTTCTCTGCACTGAGTCCACACACTAAAGAAACAGCCCACTAATACTTAAGTGATGTGTTATCAAAGCCTTTGAGGCCTTTATGGCTTTTGTGCTTAAGCGACATTTTTGCCCAAATAAAGAAAGATTTCATTCTCACTTCCGGTGCACAAGAATAGTCAGCTACAGACTAATTTCAGGCTCCTGCCACCCTCAGGAAGTGAAAACAGCATTATTCCAAGTCATGAAAAGAGAAGGCAAAGAATTCAGGGCTTTAGCTAAGATGAAATATCACAGCCGTTGATTAGAGCAGTAGACCTTCAGTAAATGTCTAAAATATAAACTACTATTTCAAGATACTTTAAATAAAGTTTCCATTGGATTATTCTTTAATGGAGTTAAAATATATTACACATATTAAAAAAAAACCCCTAAAATGTCTTTAAAGAACAATTTTGATCCTGTTTTGTCATACTTAGCTTTAAAGTAGAGATTTTTTGAATCCTCTTGCCCCTAAAAAGAAACCTTTATAATACAATATACATTAACAAATTCTGTAACTGTTTTCTGATTATTTGCAGTGTGCAAAACAGGTTGTGACAAGCATTAGAAAGACAGAAGTCAATATAGCGGTGGGAAAAAGTCCCAGACACCCACTGGTTATTTCAAGACATATATACCCTAGTTTTAACACAGCAAGTTCAGTAAGAGAATTTTCACATTTCTGAATGTAAAGAATTCACCTGTAAGGGTCAGGAGAGTCCTCTCTCCTTCTTCACTCTTTTATTCACTAGAAGTGCTGTAACTTCAAGAGCTGCACTGTGGCTTTGGGGCTCTTTCTTTTCTCTTTTTCTTTTTCTTTTCTTTTTTAAGTTTCGTCAGATCCATTATGCATTACTCTGTGCCAGAGGCAAGGCATGGGGCTAAATGTACTGTTACAGCACAGTGATAGCAGAGTTTGTACTGTGATGCAGAACTGTGATACTGTACAAAGTAGCTGTGATAATGACTCACAGGTAACACTGTGTAGTCCTTTTTTCAGATGAAAAGGCTGTCAATTGTCACAGACAGTCCTCTCTCACCTTTATGCTCTACTTGTTGCACAAGGTAATAGAACACTAAATCCCATAGGTAGCACCCTAGGTGCTGACCAAGGCATTCGATAAATGGTTTTGGGTGGCATGTCACATTTGAAGACAAAGTATCTCTTTCTAATACAAATATGGCACAGCAGATGCACGATGTGCACTTGGGTTGTGTCCCAGCACTTCATCAAAGCATGGATATTAGGACAAATTTATCCACTGAAAGAGTGGTTAAGCTTTGGGATAGGCTCTCCAGGCAAATGGTGGAGTCACCATCTCTGGAAGTGTTCAAAAAGTGAGCAGATGTGGCACTTTTTGATACAGTTTAGTCGGCATGGTGGTGTTTGTCAAAATTTGGACTTGATGATCTTGGAGGTCTTTTCCAAATGTAATAATTCCATTTTTTTTTTATTCTAAGGCCAAATTATCACCCCAAATCAAGGGATTTCTCTCACACCCAGAGTGTTCAGTGAATACTGCACTTCATTCAACAAAATACTTTTGGCTTGTACCTCAGAATTGTCTGCTACACAAAGAATCAACATCTGAAGACTGTTACTGACATTAAAAGGAAAGTGTGGTATTAATAATGGATACATCATTACGGTACTTTATTTTAATACAAAAACAAACATGCAGTAGCTTTTCTACAGTTCCTACCATATTGGCATAATTGCAGTTTTATATTATGAAGACCTGCAGACATTTGTAAATTCAGATTTACATACACAATCATATGCTTTGCTTCCAAAAGGCATATTCTTTGAAGCCAACAACTGATTGGTACCACTGTCTAACACATTATGAATAAATATTCAAAGATCATGAAATTAGCAAGCATAAGAGAGCCCAAACATTCTCTTTAGCAGAAATCTGAGAAATCCTCATGATATGTTCATTGCTGGAAATAATTTATGAAATAAAAAGCTTTATTTTACCACGATCATCTCAACTTGGTAGTGTCCACAAAAAGACAAAATATGATGACAACAGTTATTTCATAGATTCCACATTTTGTGGGGAGAACTACCTTATAATTTGCACAGATAACTTAATTATCTTTTCTTCATCCATTAATGAACAGTATATCAACAGATTTGGATTTTTACAAATCTATCTGTTATTGGAAATCACTTTTCTCCACCTTCTCAACACTTGTACAAGTGCAAAATGGGGCCATGTGCTTTCTAATTTCTCTTCTCTCTATGTTATGACCTTCTTTCTGATCATTGCTAAATTCCAAGTTTTTGACTTATCTGACATTCAGATTGTCGAGATGGACTGCACATTTAGCAGAGAGTGAGTAATAGAAATAACTGGCAAAAATTTAATTAGTATCTGGATAATAACTCACTATTTTTATCCCAACTACAAGTAATCTAACTTTAATCATCTACAAGATGCAACCTCAATACATAATAATAAAAGAATCAACATTCCAAATGAATTTATTTTTCAACAAAAAAAATACATAGTCCATATAGTGTACATGTATTTCTTTTGTATTTTCTAGATATTACTGGTCTTCAACATAATGACTTCTAGACTAAAATTTTTAGTATGAATAATTTAAAAAAAACATGGAACAGGATCAGTACTGTTACTTTATCTTTGAAATCAGAACATCATTCTAGCAATTTGACACTAATGTTGACTTGCAGTCACTTTGGAAAACATACAGATAACTAATAAGATTGCAAGTATAAAACATTGATTATAATCAATATTTGTCACTGTATAGCCCAAAGAACTGGTGGACATTTCCCAAAGTGAAGAATAAATTAGCTATGAAAACACGTCTATGGTATGCATAAAATTAACAGGAATGAAAATGACTGGACTTGATGCAATTTCTTATATTAAATTTCTGAATTTCTTTAAAATTGAATTCCTAATCCTTACTTAAGACATGGTAAAACACAGGAATTGCCTTTGAAAGGATGCAGACCTATTGTTAGATTTAATTCTGTGATGTACTAACAGCCCATAACATTAAGGAATTTTTTTTTCTGCCAGCACCTTAAGAAGTTTATGAGTCATTTCTAGAATTATCTTTGTTTGCTCTGTTCTCTAATTGGTTGTATTAGTCACATGCTATATTTCTTTGCTAGGCTTGAAAAAGAGTAATTCCTCCATCTATTGAAACAGATTTTCTATGGTGATAACAGGCCACAGGAGGATTGTATTTCATCTAAGCTGCATACTAACCATATTTATATGTGTGTGTGTGTATATACATATATATATATATATTTATATATATATATATATACACACGTATACAGTGAGGTTTCATGTAATAAAGGCAGATGAATCAACATGATTCTGTCTTTCCAGTTGGAAGGATCGCATATCATCTACTAAGACATCACATCCATATATGAACCAGGTAGTACCATGATCAAATCTCTGTGTGTAAATGCAGTTGTATATACATTTTTCTTTCTTTGCTGTTGACATCCTGCCCTTCTCAACTACAGCTAACACATTTCAAAAGAGGCAGTATAGTGTTGTCTCAATTGACCATATTTTTAAAGAAAAATATTTACAAGTAGCTTTTTCCATTCTCATGGCTTTTTCTAAGAAAATTTACATTGTAGGAAAACTTCCATGAATATTCGTAAATATTCTACTTTCACTGGAAACTGCTACTATTTAAGCATAAGTGATTGATATTCCTCATATCAAAGAGCATGAAATATAAAATTCGTTATAAAATGGCTTCAGTGCATGGAAAAAAGATTGCCTCCTACAATGTTGATGATACACAGGAATTTTGGATGGACTCATATTTCCAATCTCCTAAATGAATAGTTGAGATTCCTCACCAAACTAACAGATTGCCTGAAACCAAATTGCATCCTGAGCTGCATCAAATGAAGCATGGCCAGAAGGTTGAGGGAAGTGATTCCCCCCTCCTACTGGGTTCTGGTGGGACTCCAGCTGGAGCACTGTGTTCAGCTGGGGCCCACAACACAAGAAGGACATGGACCTGCTGGACCAAGTCTAGAGAGGGGTCATGAGGACAATCAGAGAGCTGGAGCAGCTCTCCTATGAAGACAGGCTGAGAGAGTTGGAGTTGTTCAGCCTGGAGAAGACTCCAGGGAGACCTTACAGCACCTTCCAGTAACTAAAGGGGCTACAAGAAAGCTGGAGAGGCACTTTTTACAAGGGCATGTAGTGATAGGACAGGGGTTAATGGCATTAAGCTAAAGAGGGTAGGCTTAAATTAGGTATTAGGAAGAAATTCTAAACTGTGAGGATGATGGAACAGATTGCCCAGAGAAACTGTGGATGTCCCTTCTCTGGAAGTGCTCAAGGCCAGGATGCCTGGGGCTCTGAGCAACCTGGTCTAGTGGGAGGTGTCCCTGCCCATGGTTGAACTACATGACCTATAAGGTCTGCTTCAACACAAACTGTTTTGTGATTCTATGAAATATCAATTTTATCAAGAGGATCAAATATTTTTTGCATCCAATTGCAGCATCAGCTCACCTTAATCACAGCGTTTTTTATAAAAGAGATATTTTAATAAACATTTTTACTTCAAGCTACCACATAAACAAAAAATAAACTTTAGTCAATTTCAAAGCTCCTACCTTTGTGCCGTGTATCCACAAATGAGTCCTCCACTAACAAAGTGTTTCACACAAGTATTTACAGAAGCAGTTATATCTGCAGAATACCATTAACACAGTGCACCTCACCTTGTATTAACTTTCTTTTTCTCATCCTATATGTTCATATAAAATGCCCAGATGCAAAATTAGGGAAGATATTTTATCCAACAGTAGGATTGTGCTTTTTGACAGGTTATATGAACAGTTATTTTGGCAGCTTTAGAAATGCCCCTAGGTGAGTTGCTTAGACTGCTGATGGCCTGAGTCTCCTGTTTGTCATTTTCTTATAATTTATCTTCAGTTAGTAGCAAATTAGAACCAAAAAGATCACAGCTCCACACCTACATGACCTATGCTTAACCACAAGTGCCAAGAATACCTTCCACGGAAATCCTTAGGTGGCAGCAAGAAGAATCTGAAGAGACACTGAAAGAAAGTATCTGAACAATATCTGAATTGCTTTGTTCACCCTTTTAGTTAAAAATACTATCAGAAGAAGAAATTAGAGGACCTTGAGTTTTAATTCTGAGATCACCAGAAAGTATCAGATGTCATCTACATTTTAATTTTATTCCTTTACCCATTAGATGGAGATAACAGTTTCTTACTCTACAGAAGAATTATCAATACAAATCAGTCAAAAGTTATACAAAGCTTTAAAAATAAAGAAAGTTCCAAGCATGAATTAATTTTGTTTTCAGTCCTTGTTCCAAATCTATAAAGTCAAACAAAGTTCATAAATTCAAGGTAGATTTGCCTAAGAAGTGAGGGCAGCAGTTCAGTGCAAAGTGTATATTGATAATAATCCACAAAGGAACTATGAAGATGAAACATTGCTTTCAATTTTACTACACACTTTAAAAGGTCACAAACTTTTGAGCCTGGGAGACACTAAGAAAGAATAAGAAATAAATATTTTTATTAGTTTAGCTGTGGTGTTTTTCTTGAAACCATCAAATTAACAGATACAAGTTTTTTACCAGTTTGAATTTCAAGTTAGCACATGGTCAATTCAAACTCTGAAGCAGGGAGGGCATAAGATCAATAGTTTAGCACTTTAAAAAAATCAAAACACTTCAATTTCTGATGATTTGTCAAAAATTCTTAATTCCATGAAAGCTACTTAAGGCTTCATTAAAATGAAATTTAGAAAAATCTCCATCCTTCTGTTGTTACCTGAGCTAGTTAAGTGTTAAATGTGCTCTTCCTAAATCACTGACAATCATGAGAAGGAATATAATGATTTTACCTTATGTCTGTAAAATGTGACTAGTTATTTTTTTGTTGACTGTAAAGGAAGTCCTATTCTGAAAAACAGGATATTAAGGATTAAAAAATACACTTCTAATCTAATTGTGCCATAAAGCCATCAGATTTTTTTAAATGGCCTGAAAAGAAAAAGGAATACTATGATTATCTAATAATCTTCCCATCCCTTACAGACAAGAAAAAATAGGTGTATATTTAAGAACTATTACATCAGGTTACCTGTTCAAGGGGAATAATGCTTAATTCTTTATCACTACATCAATTTTGAGTTGAGAACTTCATAAAAGCACATTCCCAACTTTGTTTCTAACGCAAAAGTGTACACACACAAAGGAGAAAATCAATGGTTATTTTCAATAGAGAAGTAATAACACTGGGGGAAATTCTCATGCAAAGGTCCATCTAGCATAAATTAATGGATTAAAGCCTGATGTGGTCAACAGCCTCTTCAGCTGTTGAGGCATTTTTCCAGCTACATTGGATTAGTGAAACCTGGCATACACTTTGCTCCTCTACAATACCTTCATGTATAATATCTGACAACTTTGAAAACTTAGCGATTAAGTGTAAGTCAAAACTATGTTATTTTATTTGTTGAAATGAACTGTTCCAAGAAGGTCACATACTGCATGCCACCCAAAGTGTACCTTCTTTGACATATTACTGCCTAATTGAAATATGCAGGTATCTTCTCATTGTCTCAGAATTTCACTGGTAGCCAAACACAGACTCTAGAGCAGGTTCAAGTACTGCTTTAAAGCATAGTTTATTCAATGTAGAACTATTTCTATTTCAAATTGTTATGGTACGGCTACAAGATGCAATTAAAATTCAATATATTAGTTCTAGTTTCCAGGGTATCATCTGTAGATATATTTTGGAACCCTGAACAAATAAATGTCATTAAACAGCACTCACTATCCTCAACAGCCTTAGAGAAGAAAGAAACGACGATTACTTTTGCGGGTCATGGTTGGCAAATACTGGCAGTTTTGCCTGGAGTAAGTGGCAAGGTGAAGCCATGAACTGTGGCTGCAGTCCTCTAATTCCTAACACATGAAACATTTTGTATGCACCTAATCTGCCAAATATAAAGTCTGTGAGATTTCCCAGGGTTTTTGGTGATCTTTTAAAAAATAATATATTATATATCTATGTACAATGTGTTTTTCAAAAGCAATGTAATGTATATCTTGCAGTTTTAGTATGTGCTATTCCTGTACTGCACTAATTGTACCCTATCTTATGCATTTTAAGGAGTATCTTCTTTATTTTTTGTCATTATTATTTCCACCTCCATTCTTAACTATTAAATGGATGAATATGAGGAAAAGAAATTGAAAGAAAATGAGAATGCATTTTGCAAATATCAGTATATTTTTACTAATATTCAAACTTAATTTTCAGCAAACCTGCTATTTTAAAGCAAACTGTCTAAAAGTTTGGTTGTTTTTTTTTTTTTCCTTTTTCCTCCCCTTTTTTCCCCTTTTTTTTTTTTTTTTTTTCCCTTTTTTTTTTTTTTTTTTTTTTTTTTTTTTTTTTTTTTCCTACTGGATTATATTTTTTAAAAAATTAGCCTACCAGATAGGCTAATTCTGGTAATAAATAATTATCCTGCATCTTTATGTTAAGTTACATGGTATGCTCCTGTGTAGCTTTAGAAATTAATATGAAGCCAACACAGTAGAGAGAGATATTTGAAGTTCAAAAGCTGCTGACATTGGGCATTAGACCATAAGTAGGTCAGAATAAACACTTAACATTCAAATTTAAATATAATATTGTGTAATACAAGAAGATCTATAGAGCCATAATGTCTGAATATATTAGGTATGATGATAATACTTCTATCGATTTGAGTCTGTTAAAATAATGAAACTGGATTACACAAATCAATTCTTGGAATACAACAAAAAAGCATATATTATTTGCTTTGCACATTCAAAATAGGCTTTTCAAGTGAGATTGACTGTAACTATTTTAGACTTTCACTAAACACAAGTGTTAATTTTCTCAACACCATCTAAAAACAGGCTCATAGTAGTCTTTTTGTTATCTTATGGTTGACAAGCTTAACAGTCTTTTAGCCATCTAACAAACAGCTTTCCCCGTGTGATCAATTATTTAAGCCTCTCGCTCTGACATCATTGCTTCTGCAAGGAGAGGAGGTGCTCCAATAGGAGGATCTACCATTAAAGACAATTAACAGGCACTCCATTTCCTTTGGCACAGGGAGGACACTCACAAAATGCTGTAAAACATTCAAGAATGTAGTTTCTGGTGATGTCTTCACAGTTACGCAGAACTAAATATTTCATAACTTCTTGAAGTCTAACAAAAAAAAAAAAGGCATTGGCTTTTCAGGCTGCCAGGAATGATGTTTTGTTTTCCAACAAAGTGCTCAGTATATGTTAAATTATTTCTACTCCAGATGGGAATCAGACTGTACTCTTGAAATTACCCTGCTATAAAAACATTGAAAAGATTATGTTTGTCCAATATCACTATTACGGTCACTAAACAAAAATTAAGACTAAGGCATTTTTGAGAATGTATGTTAGGAAAATGAGTGGTGATCCAGAACACGGAATACGATAAATCTGCAAAGCACAAAGCATGCATTCAAACCTGAAGTGTGAAGCAAAGAGGAATTTGCATTGTGAATTCAATAAAAACTGTAAATCAGTTCCTTAAAAGCAGAAGACAACAGTCTGAGTTAAGGGCTGCAGGCATCACAGCCTAACGGGGTATGCAGAATACTACAGATTTCCACCCTGGCATAGCAAGTTAAAGATCTGCGATGGAGAGTCACACTCCTCTGTTGTTACCAGGAGGTAATTATACAACAGTATTTCTAATGATGGAGTCCCAAAGCAATGCTTCTCCTCTTCCCAGTGGAAAATATCTTTTGAAGCAAAGAGTGGCTGTGGGATTCAAGAGGAGGGAAAACACATACCATAAAATATAATTAAAAATTGTGGAGGCTGCCTATGACAAGAATAACCATAAAAAACAGATACAAACCAGCTGGCTGTTAACAACTCCTGAGTTATAAAAATCTTAACCTGCTGTAAAGCACTCAATTCGATTTACATAACCACAGAGCTGACATTCCTTTTAGGCTCCTCTGCTGGGGATTATTTTGACATGTTTTAAGGCAGCATAAAAAGCAACTGTGAAAGGAAGACATGTATCATCTTACATAAAAATTCATTCTCGCCTTAAGATTGGACTTACACGCTTTAATCCCAGCTTCTTTACTGAAACTGGAAAATATCTTCAATGGCTACTGGTGATTCAATTTTATAAAATTATCCCTTTGGTGCTCATATTTTTGATAAAGTTGATAGTGTACGTATACAAACAAACAAACAGAAAAAAAAAATCTATACAATCACAGAAGCTTAAGTTTTGCTAGTACTGCACAAAATATCAACCCCATTAGAATCCACTACAGAGCGCAGCATATCTAGTCCTGGATAGATTATGTTGCTTAGGATTGCAACTGGCCTTTGCTAAACAAGAAAAGCATTTCTTAGGAATGTAATGATGCAGACAGCATTTTACACAACTAACACAGCTTGCTGTAGGGAATTAAAATAAACAAAATAAAATAAAATCAATCTTACACTGAGTGAAGTTTTGATGTATAAGTGCTGGCAGCTTACATTGCCCAGAGCACAGAACGAGTTTTGCCATTTGATAATTTGCTTGATTCACTGTGCTGCCTCATGCAGGGCATTTTATGCCTGATTTATGTTTAATCGAGTCACCTGCTTAATGTTAAGGAGGGTCACAGTTAGATAGAAGGGTTACGACCATATAAGGCTTTCAACATCTTCCAGTTTGACATAAGAAATGGGTGTAAGTGTTAGAGGTCAACCTTTTTCTTTTATTTTGATTTAATGTTCTCTATGGAATATTGCATAAAACATTAATGCACCACAAAACCAATTTGATTCCCTTTTGAAATGCAGTAGGCAAATATGGATTAAGAGACTCAAAGCGTTGACAAAATAAAATAAAAGCAATCTACAGTCTAAATGATCATGCATATGTGAGGGGTTTTTACAGCTTATAAGGTACAGCCTTACTTACACAAAAATGAATATAAGTTCTCCCTCTAATAGATAAGCAATCAAATTTATTCTGGTGTCTCAGAAAAATAAAGACTTTAAAGACAAAAGGACATAAACTTTTAATATAACTGAGGTGTCCAGGTTCACTACTCAGGCTAGATGTTCATGCTTTTAAACATATATAAGTGGATATTAGTATTATCAGCATTTTCTTTGCAATAATGATATGAAAATTACATCCAGATTTAATAAACAAAATAAGATGTGGAAAACTACTATTGACTAGAGAGCTTATACAAATCTGATCTTTCTCTCAGTATTTCAACATCCTGAAACTACTACAGGACATCATGAATTTTGAGATGAAAATTCTCCCATATAGCATTGATAAAAAATAGACGTGGCACCAAATAAGGTATTTAAAGACGTACTTTTAAGGAGGAACCATTATAGTTTGCAAGTGCAGATGGAATTCAGCACTTACCAGTTTGGAGAGATTGATCAGTCTTTTAAGTGTACTGAAGTATATACACGTTATGCCATGAACACAACTACCAGAAGCCAATAACAGACACAATTCACAGTGAATTCTGAGGTACGTCTGAAGTTTTAGTCCTTGGCTAAAACATGATTTGTTTGCCTGCTAAATTGCGTGTATGTGATACACAACTTTTTGTGCAAATCAAAAGAATAAATATTTCCCTCTTTCATTTTATTACTATACCCAGAATACACTAAGCTTCACCAAATACTTTAAAACATATCAACAATTTCCAAAGACTCATTTAACAGACAATGCACAGACACAGTTTTGCTATCTACATATTTAAAATAATTTACCTACACCAACAGCTTCACCCAACTAATTTTAAATTAACCTTCTAAAATTTAATCATTCAGACAAAACTCTTCATCTAGGTTGCCTACAGTCAGTGAGGAGACACAGGCACTTCCAGAGGGTGATTCAAGTTGGCCTATTTTATACTGAGATGTATCACTCTCTAGAGATGTCTACTACTTTCCACTGGCTATGAAAGGAGATGACTTGTTAAGATTTCAACAGCTACATTTCAGACATATTAGCAGATGAATCTCCTCCTTGACAGCTAACTTCTTACACAGCTAAAGCTAGGGAAAATTAAATTCTTTTCTCAGATAGTAAAAATTTAGTGAAGATCTTTACCTGTATGCCTGCTATTTACATGGAAATGTAATCAATCTGCTGTTTTGGAATTTTATTTCTAGATACATGCTTCCTTTAGTATTAGTTTTCTGCCCAGAAAAAAACTACTACAAAACTATCTCAACTTTATACTCAATTAAAACCTCTGCTTTATAAAAGTTTAAAAAACAGTCATAAAAAACTCAGAAAAATAAAGTCTCAAAATGATACATGCTTTGTATTGTTCTGTAAGAAGAAAACAATTTATATTATACACTCTTTCCTTCTTTCTTTCAAGGACTCTATTTTTACAGGAATATTTAAAAAATATTCCTTGATGGACAAAACAGAATAAAATACACTTTGAATGCTACTAGTTCTCATACCTTCTATGTGTTTCTGTCAAACATTTTGCCTGTTTTTTTTTTCCCCAGTTCTACTTCTTATTAAAGTCAAATTAGGGAGGCAAACTGATTTCACAATATAAATATTCACCTTCTAATCAAAATCTAGATTTTATGCCAGAGTACCTATTGCTAACGAATGCAAAGCATCTACAGAACTGAGTACTCTCCAGCTGGATTACAGGCCCACATCAGCAGTAACTGTGTTATCAGCAGGAGCTCCACTGAACAAGGCATTCAGTGATTGGTCCCAAAAGTTATTGCCATGTCTTGAATTAGGAGTAGGAATCAGCTGCAGAACAGGACAGCAGCAAATGTCCCAGGCACTTTCATACAATACAGAATCCACCACATCACTGTGCTGTTCATTGCTCCATAGAAAAACTTGAAAATATGAATTCATCAGAGCATAGAGAAAATCTAAACCACGCTCAGAACGATGTAGTTCCATTCACTTGAGTAAGCCTACAGGGATGATACTCAGAGCTGATTATGGGCCTATTTATTTCATTTAGTGGAGCATAGCAGTGAGATACCTGAATTAGCACGTTCACATGCATGCACTCATACACTACAGAGGTATTAACTCTGGAATGGAAACTCTTTTGTCATGTTATAATAGCGATGCACCCAGGATGACAAGGAATAGTCTCTTTTAGATTGTAAATGTTCCCTTAATTCTTCCTTTATAAAGGCAGTGGCAGACCAAAGAGGGAGAAGTATTTGAAACTATTTCCTACTTTGAAAAGAACTTACAAAAATCTGCCAGCTTTTTCTCTCCTTCTGGCTGTCAGGTCAGGCTGAAACTGTTTTAATTCTGTGCCCAGAAAGCTCTGTTCTCACTAGCACACACTCTAAATAAAGTGCTCTTACAGAGTATATTTCACCAAAAAAAAAATTGATGGCAACAGCACGGAATAGTGTGGAATTCTGAAAGCCCACTGTCCATGCTGGTGAGAATTATGCAATTCCAGCTCTATTATATCAAATGGTAAACTTACATTAAGAAAGAAAGAAAAAAAAAGTTATTTTAAAAAGAAACTGGCAAAGTGTTCGTAAGAATTAAAATTTTAAAAGAACTATGAGAAGTATCTTTATAGATCTTTAAAGAGGATAGGGTTTGTAAACAGCCCTTTTTGATCCTGTGCACCACAAATAGTATTTTCATGCTATGATAGAGATCTAACTCTGCATTTAGCAAGTATTTTTCCATAGTTATGTTGTTGTAAACAAATGCAGAGACAGCACAAGAAGGTATATTTGTCAAAATATGTGTCTTGAAATGTTCCTTTTTTTGTGTCAGTTATACAAAGCTAGAGATTTGTCATTAAGCAGCCTCAGGGAGTGAGGTTTCTTCTTGAATATGTATGCAGTATATATGAAAGAAAACCAATGCAATTCAAAACAATTACATCATCTGAAAATTTTCCTAGAAGCTTCTAGGAAGAAGGAGGAAGTGAAGAAAAAAAAGGGGTAAGAATTAAGGCTCATATATTCTTCAGACATTTGGCAAAAGAGACTTAAGAGGCCTTTAGGAGAAATTATGAGCTATGTTAGCACTGGAAATCCCTTTTTGTTTGCTACGTATTTATCTATCAGTGTTTAGTGTTTTTCATCTTTTCGTTAAAAGAACATTACTTAATGGCATTCCTCCCAGATCTACTAGAATGATAGAAGTAATAAATCTGTCAAGCTTGAAGCAAAAGTATTAAGGTGTCTAAAATGAATCTAATAATCTTGCCAAAATACAGTTACACAACTTGATTTAATTTTTGGTCAGCACTGAAGTGGTCAGCAGTTGGGTTACATGATTGTTGTAGGTCCCTTTCAACTGACATACTCTATTCCATTTTATTCTAGCCTATATTTTATGCATACTATAGGCGTAAAAGCAAAACCAAAAAGTGAAATTTAAGTGAGCACCTTTATTTTGATTTTTGATAAGGTGAAAACATAACAGTGTAAAGTAGCAAGGAACTTAAAGGGGACAGAATTCAGATGAATCTCAAAATCACTAACTTTTGAAAAATGAGAGGAACTCTTCTCTTTAGAAGACAGTGTAGTGGCCAAAACTAAGTCATTTAATCAAAACTATTCAAAGAAATGAGGAAGCCTCAAACCACACACCCTGATATCAATACCTTCTTCCCAAAAATAAATTGATTACTATAATCAGCTCCCAAATCTTTCACATCTCTGAAAAAACTGTTGAGATCTAGGTGACAGGATATCACAGAAGATAATGTGATTCTTGAATAGAGAGTCAGGGCAGCAGAAACTATACCAAAGCAACAAATAAAAAATGAAAGAATCAGATAGTAAACTCTGGTAGAAATAATCCCTGCAAGTAACCATAGGAACAACACCACACAAAAAGTGAGCTGGAGCTAAGCAATGCGTGAGATGTTCGCATGTAATGACTGAGGATGAAATGAGGAGGCTTTTACTGGGAGCAGGCCACAGATGGATCCATGTTAAGTGAACAAATACAATTAGATCATGAATAATTCTAAAAGGAGCAATGAAGCAGATTCAAACACAACTCCAAAAGACAGCGTTATCTCAGAGGTTACATAAACAGTTCTGAATTACACAGCAAAACAAAAAAATCCCCACTTAGCACAAATTTTTTTACACAAAGAAAAACAGGATTTTCCACACGCAGACTAAATACAGTTTCTGTGGTTTCACTGAATTAAAACAGTCCAAGATGTGAGACAGAAATTAAGTTAAATCCATTGGCAGTAACCTTCACCCAACTTGATTACAAGTTATATAAGGGCTACACTAAATATCCTTCTGTTTTGCCTATGTCCTACTTTAATCTGGGCTACCTATTGAATCTATTAACTTACTTGATTACTTCATAAAAAAGAAAGTCTGAAAAATAAATAAAAGTTCTGAAAAGATACATCATTACTTCTAACATAAAATCCTGGTATTCTTTTTAACTTTTAAAGTGCCAGTCCATTGCACAAAAAAAGTTCTGTGAAACTCTTGCCTGGTCAGCTAGACAGGATGAGGGAATTAAATATTTCAAATTAATGGCAAGGGAAAAAAATCCCAGGGAAAATCTTGTTAGTATTTACTGTTATTCTTCATTTATTGCTACCCCTTCCAGAAAAATTTCTTTTTGTTATTAAAGGTTTAATTAAATGGATCTGAGTATTAAATGAAGTTAGTTTGAGAAAGGAGAGGGAAAAAGGATGATATATTAAAATACTTATTCTTACCACACTCTGTGAGTTTATAAAGCACTATTTGCATAGTCCAAAATTCATGCCATGGCTTAATTTGTGTAATCTGGAATCAGGGAAGTTTCCAGCACTCATTAAGGAAAATGTCTCAAATTAGGATGAATTAAGTATTCAGGGAAGAATTCAAAATAAGTCACAAAGATGAGATTTCAGACATTTGCAGAAAATTCTAACATTCTTTTTCACAGATAATAAAAGTAAATATTTTCTCAGATCATGTGACTTGGAACTCAAGATATTTTGAGAAAAAATAGTGTCTCAATACCAAGTTTAATATTTTTGACTAATATAAACAAATTCACTACTGGTAATATGAGCTGAGATTCCGTTAAACAAATGGAAAACAAAAGTCATCATAAAACACTGTAGTAGCAGTAATAGCAGTAATAATAACAATAATAATATCAAGAGTTTTCTCCTGGAGTAGAGAAGAAAGCAATTAAAGAATCCAAAAAAAGATTCTGCAAGAAATTCTAATTTAAAAAGTGATCATATTTAACACACAATGGACAAATGGTATCCAGCTATTGAACAGAAGGTGGAGAAATCAAGTTGCTTTTACTTAAACCAGAACTTCCAAATCAGAATTTTTAATTGCTTTCAGCTGCTTTTAGACCACAGTAGTGATTAACTTCATTCAGCAGACATAAGTGCTCCTGTTCCAAAAGCCAGAGAGTTTTTAGCAGTTGGTCTAATAAAAGATGAAACTTCCGTAAAAACTTTGCCTCTATTTTCTTTGAACAAAAAACACATTAGAAACTCAACAGGACAGACATACAACCTAGCAGTGGTTTTATAGTGTAGCTACAGAAAATGTTCTGTAACTGGCCATGAACAGTACAAGAAACAAAACTGGCCAGAAACTCTTCCCTGGGAGAACATATGGATCTCTTTTTTTTCCTTAGGCTGGGAAATAATGTTATAAGAAAAAGATTTTGGATCTGCAGTGGAAAGCTGCAGGATGCATACCTGCCATCCAAGGTAAAGAACAGCTCTGAACTGGTTTTTATTTATCATTAATTTATTGGCACTGATATAGCTATGAAAGTCATATTCTTCACAGGAATCACAGCCTAAATAGTACAATCCCTTGCCCAGACTTTTCCTGGTAAGCAAGCAATTGGGAGTTTTTTTTTCATTTAACTTAAGAATGCTCTAAAATGGTAATACTAATTAATTTTGATTCTACATAGATGTCAGCTTCTAAAAGTCTTTCCCTATAGAATTTTAGCCGGGGTGATAACAGAAGTAAATTTTAAGAGAAATCCAAGAAATTTACATTTTATATAAGGATGTTCTTATGGCTGTACTTTAAAAAAAAAATCTGTATCCTATTTCATAAGGATCACAAAAAGGATTCTCGCAAAGGCTAAAGTGCTGTATTTTTTGTCATTCACCTCTAGGAGTATGATGTCCTCAGTGTGTTCAGCATCTGTATATCTGAGACATCAAAACCTGAATATAACCTGAGCTTTCAACAGAGGAAAACAAATACTTCAAGAATTGTTTTGTCACACAGTCCCTGAGCTCACAGGAACCACTGTTTTCTTCCACTTGAATGAAATATTAATCTAGTAGAATCTTTTGAGATACTTTTCAAAACAAATGGACTGATTGACAAAAAATCACCTTTCTCTTCTCAAATACTTGCACGGAATATTGTTTGGATGCTGAAAATCATTTAGGGTTTGAGGGGTTTTTTTCTTTTCTTTGTAGTCTGGTACTTACAAAAATAATGCACTGTTGTGATGTAGTAAGTTACTTAGTTATCAAATCACCAAAGTTACACAATTCTTTTATTCCCACTTCATATACATTTATTAAGCAAGGGTAAAGAGAAATTCTATCATTTTTTTGCACTGTGTTAAGCAGCTTTTCTCAACATCTGAAGTCCCAGTTTAAGTGACATTACAGAGTCAGTATTCTCATGAAATAATTACATTTACATCTCTGTATATTGGATTGATGCATCACAGTATACGTATTAAGGATTCAATTTACTGTCAAAAGAAACCATAAAAGTGAATTTATCCTTTTTAGTAGAGAGATTGCTTATCTAAGATCATATCCTTGATTTAATGGTTCCTGGCAAGGTAGGTCTAGCAATGTGAGGCAACCACAAATGGAAATCTTTGGAATATGCAGCTGACACCAACTCAAGTCTCAAATTCTGCATTTCCACTATAAAGGCTGGAAACATTCATTTAAAAAATGCATATGCAGAAGGAAATGCTGCTCCACCAACTTTCCTCTTAGTAAGGGCAACTGGATTGTTCAAGCTGTATATGTGGTCAGTGCTTGTGACAGCAGACAGCACAATGGATACAGAGAAAAGGAAATTTCATAGAAGTATCTGCCCATTTAAAACACTTCTGACAACTTATCCTACTTCCCCTAGGTCAATCTAATTTCAGTTCCCTCTAACAAAAGGGTGGTGTTGACAAAACCTTAATTCTCAACAAAACTTTTTGGTACACTGTCAGATTATCTGCCATTTGTAAGGATTTTGATGAGTGAAAAGGACCCAGTAACATTATTAATTTTGTCTTAATTTTCTTAGGAAAACTACTTGCAGTTTTCCTTTCCCCAGCTTACTTAGTCCTAGCATGCTACTGTTTTCTTATCTAGAAACTAATACATCATTAATTGATGACCAACATCATTATGTAGCAACAGTAACATTCTCCTCAAACTAAGACTTTTCTTCCAAAATTTAAGGTCACATCTCTAATACTAGTAGCAGTATCAGTTTATTCTTTGCTGACAGCTTGAACACAGTATCTCATTGCAATTAAGATTGGACTGAAATGAGATGATTTAATAGTCACATTAAGAACTTTCATAACTAAAAAATATTTCAGAAAAGCAAAAATGCAGGCTCCTGTGCACATATACACTGTGGAAAGAGAATAACTCCTGAAAGCTATTATATAAATACTATACCAACATAGTCTTGTAACTTCTCCATAGTCATGAATTAATACATAAATGAACTAGCTTGTAAATAAGTTGGTTTATACCAATTTGTAAAGAACTTATCTCTCTCTTCCCTCCCCTTGTCTCTCTTTACTTCTTGAATACTTGGAAACTCAGATCACCAGCTCAGGTTTCCATAAACCACAAGCTCTTGGAAGCAGCTCCATGAGCAATAATCTATAGATTGGTTTCTCTTTGCAAAATAGTTCATCAGCACATGAACTGTTACAAAATATGCTCAACTTCACATCACTAAACAGTTCTGACACTGATTGCCAAACAGGAAGGAAAATGTTAGGCAATTCTCAGATGACATGGAATCAAGTTTGAATATTTGGCCTTGTAATCCCAAACTTGAACCAGAAGAACCTTCCTTTTCAAAAAATCTCCCAGATAAGACTACTTTATGATAACTCTAATATATTGCACAGAACAACATTAGTAACAACAGTACAGTGCACTGTGAACAACTGAGAGTGGATTCATTACAATTCTGATAGCATGCTATTGTGCCTTTTACAATTCATGCAGGCAATGTCCCTAGAGCTATAAGTCATAAGGACGACTCACAGTGGCCAGTTTTCCTTGGTAAACTACATTCATAGAACCACAGAATTTGCTGAGTTGGAAGGGACCCATCAGGATCATCAAATCCAACTTTTGGCCCTGCACAGGATACCCCAAGAGCCTGAGAATAATATAATTAATATAGTACTTAGCTAGTTAAGCTTTTTCCTTGAGTTGTAGTCTTCTAAAGCTTGCCAGATAAAATAATGCATCCTTGCATACTTTTCCTGAAAATACCAATTACTTAAATTCTTAAGTTCACCTACATCATATATCATATAACTAAAACACTTGGGCTACCTGACATATTTTCTGGACAATCCCTTCATATTTAAGTCCTTGCATGAAATCTGCAAAACTCCACAGCAGACAGATTGTTCTTAACCAGGAGACAATCATATTAAATAATGACATTTGACACTGCCTTCCCCCAAAAAGTCCAAACTGAGCAGAAAACTTTAAGCTGCAATTTTTTCCTGGACTTTAGAGAATCCCCAAATATGCATAATGAAATCATGGACCATAACTTTGCAGTATATAAATTTGAAGGGGTATTTTTATTGAATGCAAATCAAATTTAAAATCAAGAGAAGAAAATCATTCACCCTTCATTGAGCATGTCATGCAAGGACATAAGTAGTCTAACTCTACAGGAAAGGAGCTGGGCACCCCCATAACATTCAGGAACTTCACGTTGTCATGATGATGCAGAACTAGAGTCGGCAACATGAGGGAACTCAGCTGTGTACCAGACCTTGCTAGGCTCACCCTAAGAACTACCATCTTCCTATTTTGCTACAACAATCCTATTTTGCTACAGCTAAAGGCCCAAAGTGTCTGCAATTCTGAGATGTTATTCCAAATTCAACAGCTCAGGTTCATTTCTAGTGGCAGCGTTTAACAAAATAATACTCTGTATTTCAAGTTTTAAATGACAATGTGTTGCTTGCTCTACAAAAGGTTAGTTTTGAACAAATTAGAGATTAAATGATTTGGAATCAAATTATTTTGGCTGAACGTTCTCTCTAAAAAGCAGGAGTGGGTGTAAAACCAACAGGTTTATTATTTGAAAAAACTGTAAACACAGGATTATGATTACCTTGATGCTTTTCTATTGAAAGATTCTGAAAGCTGAGCAACAAGAAAATGTCGGTATAAACCACAACTGAGAAGCTTACAACTTGAATAATTTAATTTTAAGAAACAAACAGCATATTCTGCAATGTATGTATTTTCAAAAATGTTTTCCATTACAATTAATAGAATGTTGGGATTCAGAAAGCTATAGAAACACTTCCATTACTAGGTACTAATGAAGTCACTGATAACTTCACCACATATCTGTCTTTAAGAATAAGGTTTTAATTGCTTTCTTTTGTATCAAGAGTTTGGTGTTTTGTTTATTTTTAATTTTATTTCAGTTTACATGTTACTTGTTTTACAGAAAAATGTTATGATAACAGACTTTTAATTAAATATTGCTCTGAAAAGTGGGGAGCTTTGTCTCCCAAGGTGTTTAATACACTTCTACTATTTGAAACAAGAAACTGGAACTGGTGAGAGGGTCGCTTCCAAAGTCGGAAACTTTTTCTTTTTTTATGATCATGTTAAATCCAGCCTGAAAAGCTGCCTATATATGAAAGTTATCGCATATCATTAAAGGCTTATCTAATATCTTCTAGCAGTTCATCTTCACAGAATATGGTCATTCAACTGGGATCCTACATGACTGCTACAGGAATAGCATTCTTATGGGGAAATTCAGAAATCAGTATGATTACAAACTTAGCTTTCAGAAGGCAAAATTATTCTGTGATCCAGGAAGAAACAAAAAACTTTAATCTCAGAATTTCCACTAAAAGGTAATAAATCTGTGCCTATCTCAACCTAATACTGAGTACTCACAAGAGACAAGCAGAAGAGAGGATTCACCAGCTTATAACTAAAGCTTAAAACTTAAATAACTTCATTCAGTTTCTTTTTGAGTACCTTGAGCATGTCGAGGTACCTGACTACCTTCGCTACTTAAATAATTAATCCCAGAGTCTCTTTTGAAGTGAACCAACTTGTTGCCTTTACATCAAAAAGCCTGGGAGTATTTCTGGAAACAGCTCAATCTAGGGAAGGCTCTCAACAGGCAGTGGGTGAACCTCAATGACATTTGACTGATTTAAAAGTATTCCAACAGTATCTTTTAAGCTTTAAATATATGTAGTGTTGTATGATACAATGTTGCAAAATGTACAAATTCCTCATGATTAAATGTTCTTAATAAAAAAAGGTTCAATTACTGCAAGTAATTCTTGGTTTTAAAAAGATTTTATGACTGAAAAAATGTAAGGGACTCACTAGAACTTAAAATTAGTGAGCTTACAGAAGCAGTTTTCAGTGATAAATCCTCTTGTGATAAAGCAGAATATAGCTAGCTGTTCAGTGGGATGATAATATGATAAAATTATGACTGTTTTCAGGAGATGACAGGTGGCCTGAATTACACCTTAATTATTATTTTTAAAACTATGAAAAAATATATTTACAGAATTGATTCAGTTTATTTTCCCACTGATACATCAACTACTGAACACGACAGAAGCTTTCACATTAATTATAATGACTACTTCCTTAATGAAGTGCAAAAATGGTTTGTGTAATTTGCTCAGTCTCTTGAATTAGGTTACAGTTTGTCACTCTCAAAGCAGGACTTTGTTGCTTATTCCTACAGTAAGTTAGTTCAGCCCCAACAGATAAACAGCTTACCATCCTATAACACCAATCAAAACCAATGTTAATGATAAAAATGATTTAACACTAATAACCAAAATACTGTGTTAATATGGAATGTATTTTAAAATAAGTAAGCAACAGCAGTCAGTTTTATAGATGTGTATCTTTTTAAGCAACACAGGATCTCAGAAGGTACCCAGTGCATAAAATAAATAACTGAATAATAGATTTGCTTCTCAAAATTACTATGTAATTCCAACTTACAGTTTCTAGCCCCTAGAATACTCACAGAAATTAACTCTATTCATTTCAGTAAGGTAAATATATTTTTAAGACCTTACAGGATTGAGACTGTCAGCAGGAAATACTTCTAGCTACAGATTTTATTTCTTGGCAATATGATGTGGATAGAGTAACAATGATAATTATATTTTAACCATTCTTTCAGTCTGCCTAATAGAACATCAATAACTATGAGCCAGAGAAAGTGAAATTATTTAATTATGTGATTAATCTTTCTTTAAACACCAAATAATTTCATCATCTACTTCAGCAAAAACATTGCCACACTTTATCAATCGCTGCATCTGTGAATGACGCTTGCCCTCCAAGCTGAAATAATCCACACAAAAGCTTTCAACTCTCTCCTTATTCCAGCTCCCCATAAAAATGCTTTGTGGTGCAAAGAATTTTGTATAAGATGGAAGTTGGAATATACCTATATTGATTCAGGCCCACAGCAAGAGAGAAAATAAGGATGAGATTAGAAATTACATCTTCAGATTACCATTTAAGAAAAGAAAAAGTATGGTTTAATAGAAGAGAGCAGCTATAACTCGTGCACATGAAACATTTTAGAGGAAACTTAATATCCTTACACTGGAACTATCTGGATTCATATTGGAATAGCTATCTAGAATTACCTATCATAAAGCAAACCTGTTCAAAATAAAAATAATAATAGCAGCAATGATTACTCAAATTAATTTAATGTAAAGGTAATGTAATAAACATGCTTTGAAATTACTTTTTTTAATTGACAAAGATATATCTATAGATACATATCAATATATGAAGGAGCATTCTTATCCTGCCCTATGTCAGCAATTTCCAAAAGCACTTTATATTCTCATTTTATCTTTGAAAGATGCAGTTCCTGAAATAAGCACAAGAGACTTGTGACTACACGTGACTCATTTTGTCACCTGTAGATTTCAGACTCAGTAGGCCAAGTTGCAGAAGAATTAAGCAAAGAATTTCAAAAGCCGCTTCAAAACCTAAAATACTGAAGAATGATTATCAAAATAAATAGAAAAGTGAAGAAAATTGCTTTTCAAAGTTTGTACGAAAAATAACGGAAATATAATTTTATTTGTTATATAGCTACTCCAGACATAAAAGTACAGACCACAAGGTATATCATACATTCAGCATGTACAGCATTTCTTTTGTGATTGACCACAATTACAATCATCCAATGTTCCAATTTTAGACAACTTTTGAAGCACATTAGCCAAGAAAAGATCTGCAGTACAGAGAGACAGCAGATCAAAGTTAACTATGATTAGCCAAATAGTTTTGGAAGGATTTCAAGGTGTTACCTAGATAAGCCGGAAATGTCAGTACAACTGTTTGAGCCTACACCAAATTCTTTCTTCTGACTACAAGATTTGTAACAAAGGCAGATTTTAATTCTCTGGACAATTTCTGAAGCTCTTCATTTCCTGTTATTACACATTTCTCATTTTGTCACACTCTCAAAGGTCCTACATATTTATTTTCATAATTATAAGATTATCTTTTGTGAAGTGACTAGTCTTCTATAAATTTGGGAACATTCTCTAAATTGACCTTAATGAAAGACACTGGATAGATCAGCAATTGAGGGTAATATTTAATTGTAATAAAATGGACAGAATATCAACTGAGGGGTGATCCTCACTTCTTCAATTTCATTAAAAATGTGGAATATTATACCTTTTTTCTCTTCTATTTTCCTTCTGTATATTATTTCTACATCTCATCTTAGTCTCTAAATACTTCCATAAAGCAAGTTCATTTTAAGCGATGATCCAATTTTCTCTGCATGCATTTTCAGAGTTTATATCAGGGATACAAAATATTTTTAAGCGTTCCTTAATTTGACCTCCTACAAAGGTCAAATATATAATTTTATATATTCCTACAAAAATATACAGTCCTGGAATATCATGAGAAATCTCAGCATACAGTTTAATACCAGTATTATTTGCACACATAAACAAAGCATGCAGAACCAGTCACTTTAGAAATCAAGATTTCCTCCTTTAAATCTCTATTTCTGTATTATGCAGCACATTTAAAAAAAAGAAAAAATTTTAAGTAAAAATCATGTATTAAATCGTAGCATTGTGTATCCTAGATGTACCTAATAATTGCAGACCTCTATACTTGAAGAGCATTAAATAGCACATAATTGTTTGTGTGATCACTTATACTTTTTTGTAGGCAGGAAGGAAACTTAGTTATTACACTCAGATTATTAAATCAATCAGAAAGTTTAAAAAGAAGAAGTTATTACAAAGAAAAAAGATAACAGAGAAAGAAGGGGTAGGAAGCACATAATAATCTGGTAATTTTCTTTTTTCTGCTTAGAGCTGGATACTAACAGGAAATTCACTCTTCACAAACTTCTCAAATGAAGAACCATCTTTTGGAATTCCTGACATATCAAGAAAGACACAGAGACCTGGGACTGCTCAGCCTGGAAAAGACATGGGGCTATCTTACTAATGTGTATCAAAACCTGGTAAGGACAGAGACAGAACCAGACTTCTCAAATGTGGCCCAACAAACACAAATTGAAATGCAGGAAATTACATCAAAAAGTATAAAAAAAATTCCAATCTTACTATGAGTGTAGTGAAACACTGGAACAAGTTGCAAAGAGACATTGTGGTGTCTCTATCCTCAGAGATACTCATGGAATCTCAGGTGTATCAAGTCCTGAATAAATTGGTCTGAGTGATCTTACTTTAACCAGCAAAGGCTGGACTAGGTGACCTCCAGTGGTGCCTGACAACCTCCACCAGTCAGTGGTTTTCTTTATATACAGTCAAAATATGGAGCAAAATTTTACAATTGGCAAGATTTTTCTTGTATCAACTAATGTGGCAGCACATAACAATGGCACCTACATCATCTACTGCAGTTATCGCAGTTTTTCTTTGTAGGGCTCTTACAGTAGTTTTGGTACTTATTTACAATGTAGACCCACAAATTTTCATTGTTTTAAACTCATAAGATCAGACTGTAAGTCTATTTTTATACTTGCCTGTCTATAAAATGCTGGAATGACTGTCATGTAGCACTGCTGTCATGATGCTCTTTATCTTTGCTGAACCTTTGCATACCTCATGCAACACTAGATCCCAGAGCTCTCTTCTATCAGAGTTTGCATTGTTTGCATTTTTTGTGCTGTTTGAGACTCAACACCATCACAAGGGGAAAAATATCATACCACTCCTTCTGTTGTGGTAAGCCATGTAATGTGAAACCAGCTCAAATGTAATAGCAATTGCATTTCTTCTTTTGCAAGAGACTCATAAAGCATTACCATCCAAAAAGGATTCGATGAATGTTAATCTTACATATGCCTATTTTCTTTAATTTTGAATTATTTTCTTCTATTTTTTTAAATCATCATTTAAAGATTTGCATCTGGTTTTGTGGGCTGATACTCTAAGAAATTGGATCTCTGGTTTTAGTATTATATATTTTTATTGTTAACTTGTTATGACCAGCTTTAAAGGACTAGAGAGGAATTTGATACTTTTAGGCATTAGTTGTGGTTTTAAACTGCTTTCTTAAAATAAAAAATCAAGAGGTGATCTGTTCCTAGATATTAACTGTAATACAAAACCCCAAACGATACTGCTGACAAAGTTTCTTTTCCTGTCTCCCTCTTTTTGGCCTGCATATTTGTCTCTGACTTCTTTCATCTCCTTTCTACTTTTCACATGCATTTTTTCTTTGATATTTTTCTGCCTTACTCCCCCCCAAATAATTTCCCTTTGCTTCTGCAATTTTTGAGCTCTCCCTCATGAACATGAATGTTTCTGCCCAATAAAAACTTTTATTCTGTCCCCACATAGATCCCATCTACTATTCTCATGTTGCATTCACTCTACACGATCTCTATTTTCTAGACAAGATTTTGTCCTGTAAATTCTATTGTATAAAGTATTTCAATCCTTTTTTTCTTTTTTTTTTTTTGCTGGTCACACCTGCACAGACTACCACTGTGAGTCTCTCCTACCAGTCTTTGTTATCTGACCTCCCTTCATTTTGTTACTTCTCTTCATCTTTAAAAAAATTTTAAATTTCAAATAAAATATTTCGAAATATGTGTCTATTTCAACATGTAAAGCAGCTCCTGAGCCTAAGGCCAAAGTACAGGTCCCCTTTTGTCCACTGAGCTAAGCCTTTTTCACTTTCCTCCTTCCTCCAGACAAGATATTTACATTCAAACAGTTTCTGGTATTTGTTGTTTCCTGAACTGAGCATTTCTTTTGAGAATGTTAGTCATCTGTAATGAAAACCATGCCAAGAATCATGCTTGTACTTAGAGAGACGTGATCATGGGCATGCACTCAAACATCCACCTATTCATCCGCTCCACAAGATCAAGTAATCTTCCTCTCTATTTGATCTGTCCAGTTAATTATTTTTTCCTTTTCCTTAGAGAAAATCAGTGTTAAAGACTGAGCCATGCAAATAAGCAGGAAATAACTGTGCATGAAGTAGAAGCTCAGGTGGACTTTGCTGAAACAAGTCCCAGAGTTTAACTGGTCTGTAATATCAAGAGAGAGAACGTGGCACCAGCAGCAGCTTGACTATTGGGTGCCTCCATCTTTGGGTGACTGTTCATTTCCTCCCTGCAACACAGCCTTTCTTAATTTAACTATGTCTAAGAGCAAGTCACTGCTAGGAGATGGTACAGTAACTTTCAAAAGAAAATAGTAGTATGAGAAACAGATTGTTACAGGACTTTATATTAGAGTAAAGCCTCAGGAGACATATCAAAAATAGAATTTCAGGATGAAAAATTAAGAAAGACATGTGTGCAGCATGGAGTTATTTTAACTAACTTGGTTTCTTCAGGCAACTATATTCATGATGACATTATCTAATGAAGCAAAGCAGCAAAAAAAAGCAGAAGATATCTGATCTATTAAAAATGAATAGGAAGATTATTGTCTAATGATAGGTAATTCATGCTTTGAAAGGTTTTAGTTTATAAAGAAAAAGAACAGGGGGGAAAAATCATAAAGGATTTGTTCAGTTATTTTGAAGTACTAAGCTGCCACAATTTCCATTACATGCAACATGTTTGTGTACCAATAACATGACATTAGGGGAATTATTGTGATACTTGTCTGCTGCCTTCCTAGACTGTTAATCTATTAACAAGTGGATATAAGCCATGAATTCAAATGATTGCCCGTGTGAAGGTGTTTCTAGCAATCCTACCTGTTGGCGGGATGATTCCAGGAGACATTAGGCCTGGGACAGAATGTGGCATGATATGAGAATTCTCTGGGGAGGTGACACTTTGAGTCCTCTTAGGAGGTCTTCCAGGTCTAGAACTGAAACAAACAAACAAAAAAAATTTTTACAATTAAGCTGTTGTCTTACACATCATTTCAAAGTTGTTTCAAGTGGTAACATGGACTGTAAATAAATTTGTTTCAAGGACGGTTGCTTTTGCAGTTAGATGTAATAGACTTCCATCACTAATTAGATTACATGCTGAATTCATTTTCCTCATTGAAGATCAGCCGCTCTTGATGCATAATTCATAGCCTGCACCTCGTTACCTGCTTCTTCATATTAATATCTATACACAGTTTGAATTGCCTCGTTTGCATATGCTAAAGTTCTGCATGCAGCCTTCAGCACGAAAATTATGCACTAACTTGTAATAATTATTACAGTCAGCCTGCTATTGATTTATGAGACTTTTAAAAACCAAATATGTGTAGTACTTGTAATGAATGATATTTTAAGGTTCTTCAGGAAATTAAAAGGCAATGGCTGCCTAAGGAAATGTTCTGCTTGTTTGATTTAATACTACAGTTAGCTGGGAGGTGGAATGAAAGAGTGATTCAGACCTATAGCACATTTTTCGATGATATGTTTTATTACTTCGCACTGCTAGCCTGATATCTAGATGATAAATGACAATACATATCTAATGTGTGAAAAGGTCTTGCAATTTCTTTATTTTTTGTCATTTAAAAGATAAGTCAAGTTATCATTTAACCCTTATTCTATTTAAAGTGAAAATCTCACTAAAACACCTTACTTTAAATATACTACTTTATGTCAGAAAGGACTCGGAATTATTAGTAGGATATTGTTGTGCAAAAGCCATCACAGCAGCTTACATGTGTCCAGTATGGAAAAATAAAGGGCTTCAGGTTTAAGCACTCCTTGTCTGTTAAATGCTCACATACACAACTTTTCAACTCCTGGACTGCCTAAGTAGCATACAAATTAGAGACGGATGACAATGAAAATACTTATTGCCCACTCACATACAAATATGTACCTGCTCATACAATATATATCCAAAGGCTTCTACTCCTATGTACAGATCATAGCATGGTACCACTGCAACATCCTGTAACTGCTCATTTAGGGGACATTGTGGAATAACTTCATAGAATAAGGTGATGTGCTGCTCTGAAACTGCAGTGTTAACCCATGATTTGCCAAACATTGAAGTTCTTCATTTGTTTCAGACCAAGAAAGAAAAGAAAGGTGGGTATGAAAGGTTTTGCTCCTTAGGTCCTCATACTAACAAAACTCTAATCAGGGATAATGGCATTTCTAGATATGCTGGGACTGCAGAATGAGGCAGATAGTAAAATATCCCTGTTTCCTATTCATATTAGTTTCCATTGTGCTTGGAAACACTTCTTTTTTTCTTTTTTTTGGCACCTTCTACAACCTAACTTTAATAAACCAAAAACAATCAAAGTACAAAGCATTTTCTTGAAGTTTAATGACTCAAGGCATTGAGTCATTAACCTTAACTGATCATTAATTCCCAACTTAATGTCCTGAGCTGAGGTCATTATTAAAATTATAAGCTTGGTAATTTCTTTGATTGGTTTGGCATTTTTGATTTTCTTTAATGTAAACAAAATTGTCATATGTTCCAAATTACAAGAAAAACAGTCATAGAAAAAGAACATTGTCTTATTCCAGCTCACAAAACCAAATTAAATATCTTCAGATTTTTCTTCGATATTTCCTTTGTGATTTACAATAAAAATAAACATACCATGAATACACATAAAACTGAACAAAAGATTATAGACAAAAATGATCTGATTTAAATGGAGTGTTTCTAATATATTCACCCACCAAAAAATGCCACTGTGTAGGAAAACTTTAATGGTTTCATTTAAGTATCTATGATGAAGCACTCAAATCACTATTGTGATATGGCTATGGGCGGGTCTGACAGTGGCATAACAGAACACAAGCGGGGCAGTGTGGCACAATGCACAATGTACAAATGACTTCCAGGTCTTTATAAAAAGCAAGTTCACACCTGCAAAGACTCTCTTTGATATTAACTACCAAGTATAGCCATGGTCAAGCTTAGATGCTTTTGTCTTTGATTTTGAGGAATAAAACCACTCCTCTTCAAAGCCGAAGGGAAGAAAGTCATGGACCAAATCTCCAAACAAAGGTCAGCAGTAAAATATAGGTGAGTGATACTGAAATACCCAAGGCAGAACTCTCCCTCTGGTCATCTTCTACAATCAAATTGCTTGTGCTATTGTGTGCAAAAGCAACAGAGTCACACTCAAAGCCATAAACAAGTCCAGCAACCCAACTCTATTCCATGATTTATCCCAAAGTTTGCCAAATAAATGTTTTCATAAAGTCCTAAACTTCCAATTCCAAACTTACTAATAATACTTCACCCAGTATATGGCTGGGCACTGGAAGAGGCTCCCCAGGGAAGTGGCCACAGCACCAAACCTGGCAGTTCAATAGTGTTTGGACAACGCTCTCAGGCACAAGGTGTGACTTGGGGATGGTCCTGTGCAGAGCCACTTCATCCTTATGGAGCCATGCCAACACAGCTTATTCTGTGATTCTATTTAAATGAAATTTCTGAGAAGGAAAACTATTTAATCCTGATAAAAATTTTAAGTGACACTAGTTCCAATCTACTATTGAAAGGACTTTACCTGTTTAAGAAATGTAGGTTTTTTTTCCTTATAACAAGGCAGAAAAACACTGTAAGACAAATTAAGAATTATTTCTTAAGGCCTGGAAGATCTGATTTAGAGGCAATACACAATTAAAATGAATATATATCTAATTTTGATTGAGTAGATATACTTGACTTAATTTGTTAGTTGTCATTTGTTAAGCATTTGTTTCATTAACCATACTACTAACTTGAAATACCACCATTTTGTAAGATTTGTTTTCAAACTATAAGAATTGCAAGAATTTTATATGAATCATTACCAAAGTTGTGTGGAAAATGGCATGAAAAAAATACTTTAAAAAATAATCACTTTGACTACAATTGAAAACTCATATGTTGTTTGGTAGTTCATTATCATTTTTATAGCTATATGATAAACTCTTTAAAAAAACATCAAAAGCATAGCAAATTAGTTTAACTATCATAAACAGGACAATAAAAATAGGTTAATAAATCACTTTGTTGGTATTTTTCATAAACTCAAGTATAGTAAAGACCTACTTATTTTTAGATTAGTTCATTTTCATTCCAAGATAAGAAACCTTCGAAATACTCATCATATTCCTATTTCTGTATCAAAATCAGTAGATTTGTCTTCAGTATAAAAAATCAAACATAATTTAAATAGTTATGAGTTGGTTTATTATGTAAAAGATACATTTAAATGCCAGAACAATCAGTAATCTTTTCTTCTGGTTGGTGACATTACGATACAAAAGTCATCATTTAAAAGCTGATGATAATACCATTTTTACTCAAATTTTGTATGTACTTTTACTCAAATTTTGTACATTACCTTTTATAATTTTTTTACTCAGATTTTGTATATAAGCTTTTATAGACATATAAAAGACATTGCAAGATTTTGTCTTTTATCTGAATACAATTATTGGAAGAACTACACTATTGTTTCTGAAAGCACACTCAACTTCTTATGGAAATGCTAATTATCTCAACTGGTAAACTACTCAAAGATGACCCATTTTGATTTTGAAGATATCTAAAGTCTGGATTTTTGAGAGCTAAGATAAACAGTCTGAAATTCTGAAACCCCAAAAGCCAAAGTGAATACCTTGTGAATACCTAGGGTTATAGTACAGATAAGTCAAGGAGTGTTTTGGGACTTCACAAGAGGACACTGGAAGAAACAGAGCTACATCTGGAAGTCATAGCTGATCTTCCTGTCTACTGTTTCATTTTTCAAAGAGCAAATTAGAGAAAGCAGAAATCAGACAATATCAACAAAGATTCAAGAAAGCCATAAGATTAACTGTGTTACAGACCGGGGGGTGAAGTCTACAGGGAAGTTAGCAGTTCCTTGTGAACTGCATTAGAAAAGATATGCAGTAGACTGTCACTCTGCTTTTAGAAATATTAATAAGTTAGATATTTTCTGCTCTAAAACTTAAATTTTCATATGTGAGATAACATATGTTGAAGAAGAAAATGAAAACTTTCTACAGGACTATGTATTACTAACTTAGTGGTCAAGTTTTTGAAATGAAGCACATAAATATATTTATTCCCATGAAAATCCACTGGCCTTCTAAAAGCTTGTGCCAGTTTGTGATAAAATTATCAGACTTTTCTCAAGTCTTAAAAGACATTCCCAACTGATCTTTATTTTTGTAGAAATTATCTTGGTTTACAGTTACAATATGCCATTATGTGAATGAGGAACACAAGGTGCAGATTAGTGAATTTTGAAAGGCTCAAATATTTTCTTCACTAACATCAGCTAATCAGATAACCAGCACACTTTCCAGAATGACTAAAAATAAATCCATCCATTTTTGGCCAGATTTGTATTTTATCCCTTCAATTTCATAAATACATCAATGAATACTATGGCTGTAGCATTTTCATCTTTGAAGAAAAAGGGTGTATTTGTCTACTGCACTGTGATTAGCATACGAAGCAACTGAGGCTACATTTAAGGCTGAGAATATGGTTATTTCTTGGTCTTTTGATCAACATATATTAGTCTTATATCCTTCCTGTCTTACCAAATCTAGAAAACAACAGATGGCTGAATCAAAGAATAAGAAATGGAAGAATCTGTGTTCCTTATCTGTTAAAAAGTTCTGCTTTGGTAATATTTTTAAAGTTTTACATAATTTCAGTTCTATCATCAAGTATGAGCTCACTCCTAGAAATGTTTTGATAGTGCTAAACATTTAAAAGCAGACATCATCAACAGAAAACCTGGCCCTGTACAATCACATGGAAAGATGGACAATAGTACGGGCTTATCTGCTTGGCTTTAAATGTAATCAGACTGCATTCAGCTCTTATTACTATCTGCCAGAAAACAGACTTGATGTTAAAATTTAAGGGTCTCATCCTTGAAAGCCTTAGATAAGTAGACCTACTGATTTCTGTTAAGACCTTTGAGCACCAAGGAAGGTTTGGCTCCAAAAAAGCTGAAATTCTTCATGAGTAGTATATAATTCTCAGAGCACATCACTAGCATTTTACAGATGATTAATTGCATGGCTAAACACGTGCTACAAAACTAAAAGTGTTCAAAAATGTTGAGATAATTCTGTGATTTATTTTTCTCATGTCCTGATTTTGAGGAACAATTGTGCAATATCAACATTTGATTAATAAAGTTTTACTCCTTAAAATTGTTAAGTACACGAAGCACCCATAAAGAAAACAAGTCTTAACCAGTAGTAAGAAGGCAAACTGCCTTTCCTGCCAAAATTAATTAATTTCAGGGTTTGTTCTCTACATGTAAAGGTTTATTTTTAATCTTGTCTGTGAGCAAGTTCAGTGCACAGAAATATTGTTCTCATCTGTAGCTGGGCATACATGATGCAGTGAAGTTACCATTGGCCAGACAGTTTTATAATCAGTAATATTGGGGCGTGGCAGGAAAAGTTACACTCCAGAAGTGACAGGTAGCAAATCTGTGACAAGGATTTGGTGTATTCATTTAATGTATTTAAGTTCTTAGAACTGCCTAAAACAGCTTAGAATATCAAAACCAATTTTAGCTGCATCAGCATTTATGCATCTCATTTAGGTACATTTTGAAAATCTCTGCTTTATTTCTCATCTATTCCATTTCCCCTTAGCGCTTCAAAGCCTGACACAGAACTTTTGACCTCAAAGAAGCTGGCTGAATGAAATTTAGGTGATCAGCCACTGGAAGTAGCTGTGTGCTTGCCATAAAATGGACACTGCAAAAGGGCCAAAGTTGTCACTTGCTGACTTAATGCAAAGACAGGGATGCCCTGTGACAACCTGTAACCACAGGCAGTGGACTCTTCCCAAATGGTATTTCTGGGTTTTGGGATAGCTTCTGTGCTGCTCTCATCATACGTGCAGCCTTCACACTCACAAGACTTGAGCCAAGGGCGTGTCAGTACTGAAAAATAAGGTCTAGGAAGACTGACTAAACCTTTTGTGTAATTTAATTCCTTTGCTTGGAAAACACTTGCTTGCCAAGGTAACCTTCATAAATATTTCTGATGCACTGAACTAGCATTTTAAAGGCAAAAAAAATGACAAAGTACATCGATCCAAACCTTATACTTTACTATTTTAGGTTTTCCCCTTCTGCTCCCACTCAAGAACAAAGTAAAAAATGCAATTCTAAGACAGAGCATACATTTATTTTGGCAGTTAGTAAAACAACCATCAAAAGTCACACCATGTCCTTTTTACTTGCAGCAGTCTTGTAAAACAATAAAACTCTCAGTGCAATTACCTTAAATTTATTTTTCTTCTCACAATTAAACAGAAAATGTTCTCACACAATAATTAGTGCTGAACTCATGATATATTAGGAGTTACTGAGACAACAAACAATGCTGATACAAAAAAATACAAAGATCTATTTCAAAATCTTCATAAAGAAGTGCATGAATGATCTCCAAAAGAACTAGGCTGTGTTACAGGAGTGAGCAGTGGAGAAATCATGCTGATGAAATTTTACTGCATTTCAGCAACAGAACACTTTACTGCTATTTTTGAACCAAAATGGCCAAAAAGTGGATATTGGGTCAGACATGCAATACCAGTTTATCAGTGGAAGAAAAATAAATGGAAGAAAATATATTTCACTTCATATCCCATTCCAAAGTCATTTACTGCAGTAATACAGGAGCACAGGTTAGTCCTTGGATTCTACTCTTTTGCTGGGGAAGAGAAGACTTTGTTGAATTATTTATTTTTCTAAGAGAACTGTCATGTAAACAGCATGTCATTTCCATCCTCCTCAACACTGCAGCCCAAATCACTCGGCTTTTCAGCAAGATTAGTAATATTCTTGATATAAGGGTCTAAGATACAAGGTACAAGAGTGCAAGAATATATAAAATATATATTACAGCAACACCTGCCAGTTCTTCCTTGATGGCTGAAGTCCTACTACAAACACAATGAAAGAATATAAGAAAAAGATTCTCTGAGACTGATCATATTACTGGAATATATGAATGATCTAAAGGGCAAGAAATGAAACAAAAAGAAATCTGAGTGTTACTGGAGTAAGTTACAGTGCCAGATTTAAATACAGCTGTGATTGAACATAAGCTCAAATATTACTGGCATAGGCCTGTTCTCTTAATGAAATTGAGATCTGTAAATAATCTGTTGGAAAGGAAAAAATAGATAAGAAATTAAGGTAATTCTGTTGGGTGGCAGAATGATGATGTCAGAAGTAAATTAAGTAAAAAAGCTCACTGCTTCATCTAATTAGCTGAAACACTAGATCTTCCTGAAAGTTCTTAAAATATGTAAGTATGTTGGCTCTCATGATTATGTAATAACTGTGAAACACAAGCTTCTGATGATGACAGCCATACAAGATAGAGTTGAAAATAAGTCTGAATGAACAATGAAATGCAATTACTAAAGATAACTCATGCATAGATTCAAACCATACTGATTTTTTTTTTTTCATTATATAAACCTTGCTTCAGAAACAGTACTCAGAAATCACAGCACTGGTGATCCTGAATAAAGTTATTTAGGAATACTGGCAACATCAAGAAAACAAGAAAATAACAATGAAACAATAACAAGAAAACCTTGAAAATCATACTTATTTCCTCTATTTACACTGCTATCTTTTCAGAATTCTGCAACTACCAAAGAAATTTTCTAAAAAATGTGGAAAAAGTAATGATATAAAGTGCATGCTTCCCACAAAATGCTCTTTCTGTCAAGTTATAACAGATGCCTTTCCCATTTCACTCAACCTTACAGCATAAACCCCACCCAAAATTTAAATATGCAAGCTAAATGATTCCTTCTAACAGTGTTATTCACCCACATGAAACCCCAAACTATAACAGATGCAAAGCCTATTTTTTCCTCAACTGTTTTCATCTTTTCTTAGGCTTTTAATTCTAAAAACATCCCCTCAAAACATCATCTACTATATATACTATAAAAATGTCAAGCATGGAGTTAATAGGCCAGAAAGGCAGGCTTGATCCACAATGACACAAACCTAAAAAAAATTTAAGCTTCCATTTTTTTACAAAAGTTTTTACTTCAAGTTTGCTGAGATGATTCCTAATGTAAAGCAAGCCTTACTCTTGTGGTTATGTCTGTTAAGAGTCTGCATATGGCCTGAAACAATGATTTAAATGTATGAACTTTAGTTGGAATGAACAGTCCTGCTTCAAGGCTTGTTTTCCAACCATCTGTATTCATCTCTGCATATGAGTTGCACATGTAATTACAAATTTGTGAACATAAATCAGATAATTGCATGTACAAATAACCAATTAGACTCAAAGCAAAAATAGGCCATATAACAGCATACTCCTTTTTTGAACACATATGTAACCATTCATAACATAAGTAACTATCTTTATTTAAGAAATTTTTGTTTAACTTCTTTAGAAAAAATATCATCTGATTTGTTTTCCATCAGGACATACTGGGGAGCGGCTGCCATTTTGAGAACCACTTTAAAAAAAAGAGCAGAAACACTACAAGATAAAGCATCTACATAGGGTGCAAGCCCACCATTGCTTCAGGAGTCACAGAGCTAGTGTCCATTACTGTATTCATTGACTATAAGACACATAAACATGTTGATGATGATGCAACTTCAAAAAAAAAAAAAAAAAAAGAAAAATACGGTACTATTCAAGGTATTTAGTGAAAATATTCTGGTTCTCCTGGCAGTGTGTTAATTATTATGCTATTTTTATTCATAACAGTTGATAATTAAGTTCTACTGTATCACAGTATTACAGTATCCTCTGTAATATCTGAATGCACTCGTCAGTTAATTGGCCACAATTCTTTGTATGAAATGCTGAAACAAGTGAACTGTCACCTCTTTAATGAAGTTGCCTATATCTTAAACCTTTTGCCCCTAAAAAAACTCTTTATACTTACTATGAAAAATTTTATACTCACTTCTGCCAGAGACCATGGTTAATGTTCACTGCCCTTTATTCACCTTATTTTTAATCCTGAAAACCCACACTCATTAACCGTACACTTCCAAAGAATTGCTGGAACCGCCTAAATAAAAGCTTGAAAGTGACTTTTATTGTACATTTGAGAGTAATAGTAGTGGTATGGAATACTGAAAAGACTCTCTCTTAGCCTGTGTAGTTGTAACTGCTCAGCTGGAGTAACACAGACTGATGGTAACCATGCAGTATCCACTAAAATAAAGAATTTAAAACTTTAAATAAGGTGATCTGTATTTGCATATACTTATAATTACAAATAAGTATTAATCTTCTGATGAGTACTGAGCATTGAAAATCACAAGTTTCTTTGAGCAGATGATGTCTGGGGTCAGAACGAGTGGGTCGACTCTTTCAGTGCACTTCTACTTGATATCAATAAGCAAGTCCTAAACTAGAAGCTAAAGAATATACACAACATTAGTTTCATCTCTGCCACTCCGACTTCAAATTGTTTTGGACAGTAACCAGCTCTCAGTACAGCCATGGGTTTGTGCCACACCCAGCACAATGCCCATCACTGAAAACCCATGCAGACCAAGAGATACAAGGCAGGGATTACCCTTGTAGATGCCCTTTAATTAGTAAATACTTGTATGCACTCTAGATGTACTTTACTTCCAAAATAGAAGAAAATATGAACTCAAAAGGAAAAATAAAATTACAGTACACTCCAAAAATTGATCTGTGTAGCCAGTCCCCAAAATCTGTTTGTGAAATCAAGATGCCTGATGTGTTATCGTGCTCCACCCTTGCAAGTGTAGATGTAGACTTGCTTGGCCATTATACTCTATTATGAAATACTGTACAATGAATTTGTATTTTATTTTCCTTGTGCAAGGCAAGGAACAGAAACAATCAACTTCCCATTTCCTTGCAGAGCAGCATCTATAAACATATGAAAGGTAGCACAGTTTTCCCTCCAAAGCAGTTGTACTATAGTAATTTGAACAATAAAGAATTCCAATCCAAGACTCTTCAGACCTAAAAAAAAGAACCATAAAAAACCAGACAGTACTACAGGTCCAAATGGAAATATTACAGTGATTCAAGCAAAGACACTGAGCTGCTATCCTTTCAACAATTCAAAAGTCATTCAGTGCATTTCCATCAAGCTACAGAGGATCCAATTTGGTGATACCTTAAAATACATTGCCATAACTCTTAGTCCATGTTTGAAGGTAAATTATTTGCAGGCCTGAAATGCAGCCAGTTCCCCAAGCTGTCCCTTAACTACCTTACGTAAAGTCTGTCCTATCAGAAATAACAGTCTGCTACTAATGTGTTATCCTAAGGAAACACTGAAAGGTTAATCAGGCATTTCTAAAAAGTAGTACAAGGAGTATGTTTTTAGATAACAGAGCTGACAAATGTTTCTACTTCTGATATTTTTTAAAATTATTATTATGATTATTTATATTTCATTGTAATTCTGGTAATTCCATTATGAATCTTCATACAATAGAATTACATAGGAAGATATCATAGAATTTATTCTATAGAAAAGCCTAAATCAATTACTGAGAAATTTATTTTAATATGGATATACTATATTTACTCTGTGACTGCAAAAGTTACATATGCTCTACTAGTCCCTTTACCTCCCATCTTCAAAGTACCTGATGAAGACATTAGACTTTGAAATTCAGTCAAATTATTGTTGCACTGTGTCTGAAAAGATGTGTTCCTCAAAAGCATCTCACTTCAGCCAGAAAAAGAACCCCCAAAATAAAATTACCAACAAAATTACCAAATTCATCATGTTATTCTAATGCTTACAAATACATTCTCAACAATGAATTCTCAATAAGAAACCTCCAATCCAATTAATCCTTCCTTTTAAGAACTCACATCTTCAGCTGCATGGGACACATACTACAGAATTTAATGTAAGGGCATTTTAGACAGGAATACAACTTTCACAATGGGCAAAATGGCACCAATACTTGCAGCACACTCTCCTGGGGCATAGCTGGCCAGTATGCACACCCATATGATATCTGACTGAGATACACTGTGCCTGGCACATTTCCATACACAACATGCACACAGAGCTCTCTTCTGGCTCTGGCCATATAGCTCATAGCACAACAAGAACAAATCCTGACTGAACATTCAGATGATAATGAAATACAAATTAATCACAATAATTACAAACAGATTTTCTATCTATGCCCAGAGTCAAGACAAGAGTTAAAAAGTAGGTGCCAATCCACAATTATATTTTGATTTGCCATATTTCCTACTTTTCTCAAAGACTTACCTCAGGTTTTTTTCTGTTTTCTTACCAACAAAACCCCACTTTTCTATCACTCTGTCTTGCTCAGACACAGAAAAGCTCTGAAAATGTTAGATGCAAGTTAAGGGATAAGGAATGAAAAAAATCACCCAAATTATCAAATATACTAATATTTGATTAAAGGGTTTTTTTTTTTTCCTGATTTTGTTCTGGCCGATATTCTCTGAATTTTAGACATGGTGATCAAATTGTCATGAATCAAACTAAGAGGTACATTTTCATCAGCACTAGAGTTTGCCCCGAGGTATTATACTTGTTTGAGACTTTGTTTGAGCTTTTGTTGTTTCAAGCTTCAATCCAGTACCAAAGATGATACTAAAGAAAGACCCACTTGACCAAACCATACACCTTCCTATGCCATTTGTAAGTACTTCTGGCAGAACTCGGTTTGTGTGGTAATGGATCAGGTTCTCAAGAAGTAAAAAAAGCAGAAGACTGTCCCTTTTACAGAACAAGGACCAAATTAGACATTATCTTGTCCAGTAATGTGCTCTTTTACACGCTTGGCTGAAAGTCAGAGTGCTGTTTCCATGACTTTATAGCTCTCCAACACAAAAGCACTCACAAGCTTTAAGTGGACAGAGTGTTCATGCAGTTTTTCCAAAAATTTATCAATATTTGAAGAAGAGAGTACAGCAATAAAATAGCAAATTAGAATTTTGCATTAATCAATTATCCTTCTCTAAATTTTCTTGAAATGGATAACACATATATTCTGTTTTAATTTAACTGTACGAAGTGGCAAAGTATAATATGTTTGTAATGTTGCTTTTTCATTTTATTTCTCAGTGTATCTTCCTTGTATTAAATTTTAAAAGAGATAAAAATTATGAAGTTTTTCAGCAATATGTGTAACAGTAAAGCAGTGTTTTGTTTCCATTTATCCATTTATTTAACAATTTAAGAGGGGAAAAAAACGACAAGGCAGGCTTTGGTCTCTCATGAGTAGGAAATGTAGTCCTTGCAAGAGTGTTCTCTCTCACACAGTAACCCTTCACATGAGATATGTTTGCTTGCATGGGTGTAATGTATATCACACATACATGTGTATATAGGCCAGACAGCACAGCACACTGTTCGTGCATGGGAGTCTCCAGGCTGACAGTACCAAGGCAACAGGTGTTCTCACCCCAAAGCACCTTAAATCAAAGGAGGAATCAATCTAGATTTCATTCTCTTCATTAAGTTCTGACTGACACCTTCTCTCCCACTGGGCTGCAAGACTATGCACTACTCAACTGGACTAGAGAAACACACAGTATGCAAGCAGTTCAACTCCAGCTTCTGTAACTGTCTCACTAAGAACTGAATGGTGGAATACGAGTATTCTCCATTTCCCCACCATGACAGAACCACACTCTTCAAGACCGATCATGATACTATCTTCATACTAGGAATTACAGACCTGTCAGTCTGAGGAGTTTTAGGCTGGATATTTGAAAGAATTTCTTTACCAAAAGGGTTATCAAGCATCAGAACAGGCTGCCCTGAGTCACCATTCCCAGATGCAGCTGGGACGCTTAGGGACATGGTTTAGTGGTGGACTTGGCAAGGTTTGGTTAATGGCTCCAATCGAAATGATTCTGTGATTCTGTATGCAAACACACATTCACAGATGTGTGGGCCTATCTGTTTGTGCAGTATGCGTACACACAAACTACAATCCCTGCAGGTGATTAGCAGGGCACCACAACATTCACACAATCATTTAAGACAGAAAATGAGCACCATAATCAAATGAAAAACCAGATGTCATTTGCTAATGGATACCAAACCTAGAAGTGTAGTCAAGGATAAACAAAGGGTAATAGAGTTTACCTAGTACTCCTTGCACTCCAACTTTTTCTAACTTTCCCATATGCCAAACAAACATTTTCCCTTTTTACTTCCTTTCCACATCAAAATTGTTAAGACTTAAACATCAATTCAGTGAATCGCAATTTTAGAGTGAGATGAATTTTTCAAATGACCACAGGCCTCTCTTGTAAACCTCTTTGGGTAGACAGACCCTAAGAGCTGTGCCTTGCACTGTCTTGGAAGATTAATGACTCCTACTAAGTCAACAATATTATCTGTACGTTCCCCAAAGATCTTAAATTAAAATACACATTCATCCTGGCCCAGCTTAGCATATGTAAAATTTGTTTTTCTTAATGAGATCACAGTTAATAATAATAGAAGCAGGTAACTCTGGAAAATAACAAATATAAACTCACCCCTGAAAGCTGGTTTCCAGAACTAGCATTCTATGGAATACCATTATCTCTGACTAAAAATGGCTTCACTTACCCAAAAAGTGTCTTAGGAGAATTATACATAAAAGCCTTTATAAATAAAAACATATTGTTAAATATTATGCTGTGTCACAACCTTGAGAGTTCAGTCAAATTTCATGCAAATCCTTCCATTAAGAGAAATGTTTGTGAAACCATTTGCTTTGCAGAATTTCTACCTATTGGTACAAATACCAAATTTTGTTCTGTATTACAGCCACTACATGATTCACCTCTTATACCAGTCCTCCTGTACAACACACTAACACTGTGCTAAGTCCTTCATTCTTTCTTTTTCCATTATATATGTAACAAACATATTTATCTTAAAATTTAAACCCTTTCGTAATGGTACCTCACAAGTGGTTTACAACTGTGCCATAAATGTTACACTCATATGATGATATTTAAGTTTACTTATTTGTTCATGAAAATGTTTCTTCATTTGATAATCACAATAAAAATAAAATCTTCAATGGACAGGTTCTATTTTAGAGAAAAAGCAAACATATTTATTTCAACAGGCTTACTGTGAGTTAATTAAAGTGAAAATTATGTAAACAAAAGTCAGTATTATAAAGCTGCTATGAAGTTTTAATTTTTCTACTGACCTAGTAACAAATTTAAATGCTAACAGTTTGGGAGATCAAATTAAATGAATACAAACACTTTGTTTAATGACATCAGCAGTCAATGCAGAACATCTGTGTTTTACTTTAAAAGTGATCAGAAAATATTCTTTTGTTTACATTAAAGATAATCAGGAGGTTTATATTTCTGTGTTCAATTTAAGAGGAAAAAAAGATCATACTACCTTCAGGGCCCAAGGAAGCAATAAGTTACAAATGCAGGATTTCTTTTTCTTTTTTTTTTTTTTTTTTTTTCCTTTTTTGTTTTTTAACCATGGTAAAACAATAGAAATTAAATTTCCCTGAACCTTTTTCCTTTTCTGTTTTGTAACCATGGTAAAACAATAGAAATGAACTTTCCCTGAACCTTTCTCCTTTAATGGCCTGGGTCCATGTTGACCCAGCAAGCTGGAACCTGATACTATCAACCTGACTGCTGCTAAAGCAATCAGATTCAGCAGAAACTATACACAGTGCATTATAATACTAATTTCAGCATCCCACAAAGCCAGTGCAGAGGCAAGCTATTAAAGTATTATATTCTATTGTTTAAAAGTGAGATTAATTCAATAGCTTAAATGCACCCAAAAACACTGAACTAAATGGCAGACTGTACAACTATATTGTTATTCTTTTATAATACTGTACCAAAATGAAATTGCAGATAAGGTTCTCCCTTCCCCTCTCCCTTCAAAAAAAAAACACTACTGGATGAATTATTAGTAAACAGATTATTTGAGCCATTACAGGTTCATATGATCCTGCATTTGAATGAGGCATGTAATTAAATTATCAGGACTTTGTTCTAAATGCTTGAAAGAAGGAGAGCATGATAACCACATTTTAAAAAGGTAGAATAAAAGAAGAAACTTTTTTTTTTCTTATAGAGAACTACAGGCAACTAATGTATGAAAGCATAATTGATTAATTCCACTAATTAAGATATTTGTTATTCCTGAAATTGTAGGTTGATAAATAATGTATTAGATGTGACACCATTTCCCATCAGTTCTGAAAAGACTGTGATGATGTTTCAAATATATATTGTTATTTTTTGGAGGCTGAATAGCTCACTTCTGTGCTTCTGTGTCCAGGCAAAAAGCAAGCAAAATATATTTTGAATAAGTCATTCTTTAAATAGTAAACATCGCATTACAACATATTCTAGTCATTTTACAAAAATATTCACTTATAAAGACTTTTGTTTTTTCCAAAAGTTTTAAGGGGAAATACTTTTCAACAAACCCAACTTTTGCAGAAGTATATATTCCATGGACATCAGTCATTTATGACGTTTCCCTGAAGAGTGAGACACATTCCAATATCTATTCATCCCCTTTTCTTTTAAGTATAAATCACTTTGGGGAAGTGTTTGAGGCTACAGTGGTTATTGTATAGAGACCCTAGTCACCTAACCATTAAGTGAGTTTAACCTTTAACACAGCTACTGCAGAAAGAGGAATAGTGACTAACTTGTATGCAATCATCATAACTATAGACTACTTCTGCAGAATGTGAAACACACAGACGGAACGACTTTTTTAGTTGAAGCACAGTGATACAACTCCACTCCATTACAAAGAAAAATAATCATCATCCTCTAGACAGGTCAGGATAATAATGCTGAGACTGAAGAAGAGACTGAGAAATCTACTCAACTACAAAGAGAGGGGGGGGAAAAAGTAACATTAGCAAGACCATTCATCTGAGTGAAGGATTTCTGGCTGTAGTCTACAGATTTGGCTTAGTTTACAATAAAACATTATTTAAGCACAGATTAGCACTCAAATTTTTGCCTTCTAGATGAATTCCCTTATCATGACACACATTCATGTTCATTTTTTTTTCTCTGGTCCAAGAAATCTTTCATTCCCTTCCATGTAACTGAATAGCTTCAGCAGAGATGAAGACTGTCTATTTGTGATATTAGTGTTCTTGCTGACCAGCTTGTTGCATTTTCTCAGACAGAGAATTTTACTGCTACCCAGTAGGTCCCCCAATCTCATTTTGACCACTAAGCTGTGGCAATGGGAAAGAAAAGGGTCTCCACCTCTGCTTCTTCACTGAAAGAGTTGTCAAGAATCAGAACAGGCTGCCCAGGGAAGTGGTTGAGTCACCATCCCTGGAGGTGTGTAAAAGATTGCAGATAAGATGCCTAGGTACATGGTTTAGTGGTGGGCTTGGCAGTGTTAGGTTTACAGGTGGACTTGACGATCTTAAGGTCCTTTTCTAACCTGAATGATTTTAAGATTCTCTGATCTTCATATTTCTTTTTCTGTAATCCTGTTTTCAAAGGTGGTGGCCATTCCACTTAGACTGCACACACTCTGATCATGAACCAAATCCTTCACAATAATGGTATGTAGGAACTTCAGTTTATTCAGGTTGCAAACAAGTGTGTGACCACTCTAACCATAAGAAAAATGCAATCTCTAGTTCAAAAGCATCTTATATTTGCTAAAACTTGTTTAGGGATGAGAGACAGTTAAAACTTATGCTGGAATCCCATCACTGAAAACGTTCAAGTTGAATTAGCCTTAAATTTTTTTGTACCTCTACTCTGCATGTGCATGCGAATTTTCAAATAATGAAGTCGCAGTCTAACAGGTGCAATGCTGTATTGCACAAATTGCAACACAAACTACCCAAATCTGATAGTTTATTTAGCAATGTAAATGCTGAATATTAGTCTCTTGAGCACATATGTGTACCAGCAATACCTTCTATTAGAATCCTGTCTGCCTGGATGTGTCAAGCACCAGTCCTTCAGAACAGCTTCTGATCTAGTGTATTTGCAAGATAGCCAACACTCAATGGTGCTAACATAAAGATGAATGATTATGTTAGAAAAACACAGCTCTTAAATAGGATACAAAGATATTTTATGGGGGAGGGGTGACTGAGAAGAGATGCTTTGTACAATGCTGCCACTGACTACTGGATTGGAAGATGTCTTCTGACCACTACAATGACCATTCTCCTCCAAACATATTGGGTTTTCTTATTCAGCTACCCATTCTTTTTCCACTTTTTTTCATCAATTCTAAATGGGCTTGACCAAGATTTGACAATGCATTTCTGATTCCAACTAGCCAAGTTGAACCTACCTGCTCGGCCTCTCCCGACTCTATCACTTTGGAAAACTGTAACTTGCGGCAGGTGAGCCAGTTCCACGAGGTGGAGGCAGTGAGCAAACAGAGCAGGGCCTCTGTGCTGGAAGGGTGGCACAAAAGTTGCACTGAAATTTATTACAGTCTCCACTGCCTGGAATGGACATGAAAGAGGACTCGCTTGATACCCTTCCAGCACGGTTATTGTGCCGCTGTTGGTTGGCAACAATGGTCATGAGCCTTTTCTCTCTTTGATTTTTGTGGTAACTGTAGTATACCCAGATAGCTCACAGAAGGTCTGGTCAACCCATCTGTGCAAAAATTGCTTCTAACTTCGAAGACCTAGGTCATTGTCTCTACAACTTGTAAGGAATTAGAGAATAGAACTGAGCAACATAAAATATTTTCTCTTCCTACGCTAAAAATAATAAAAAAGGTGCAAATTTCAAGGTTTGGAAAAAATGGGCTTCATAAAAATGGAAGTGAGAAAGAGCAGAGTGAAAAACAGCTCTCCAAGTAGAATAAAAAAGGAAAGACCAATCCTCATGCAGATGAAAAGATGAAGATTCAAAAGAGAAACAGAAAGTTTCTTGGCAATGATAATCCCCAGTCCTGTAAAATGACAGAAGCTGCAACATATCAACAACTACAATTTGAATATCTTTAAAGCAGATTATTCTGCATATACAGAATGCTACAAAGTATTGTCCACTTCGAAAAGGTGAAGGGGCTGTTGACTCTGCTACTTCTTCCCAAGCACAGATCAAACCCTCCTGAAAGACTTGGAGAGAGACAGACACCTCTATGCATCTCTGCTTCTCAAAATGTCTGCGAACCGGTAGAGATGTGCATGCAAAGTATTAGTTTTGTTATAAGACTTTCTGTAACTAATCAGAATTACAAACCAAAATGCAAACTTGCACACTAGGAAGATCTGATAAATAAATTAAATTTCTGAATTTTCAACAAGACACGGGGAAAAAATAAATTATTCCTGTAGCATGATAGGTAAAGATTTTACTAATCATTTTCTTAGACTTGGTGTTTATAGACAGAAATAACCACCTGAGTACTAAAATAATTTTTAATTAGCTTCATTAACCCAAATTTAATAGCATGTAATAGTCTGCAAACTACAAATATACTCTACTAGGTTACATATAGGTCAAAAACAATGAAATTTTTATGCATATCAGTACATTTTGAAGAACAGAAAATAGGAAGAGATGAAAAATAAGGATAAAATATGAAAAACAATTATTACTGCAGACACTTTACAGAAACAATTCAGTATCCTATTTAAACAAATTACCATGTAAAATAAAATATGAATTTAAACAAATATTTGTGAGCATGAAGATATGATTAGTAGAGAAAAAACTAATAGCAGAAAATACTAATTGACCTGAACAGAATTTTGATTCACTGAAAACTGTATTTTTTTTTAATTTAAGATATCTGTGTAACTATACTGTCAATCAAATAACCTAAAATATTAAGTCGTCATTGCCCTTTTAAATCCTTTCAACTAGAATTCCCTAATTGTTCCCTCACTTTATCTCACTGTACCAGTAAGTAAATAAATTAACAAAATAGCTTTTATCGCACAGAATAACCTTTTAACTGAAGGATTATCTCTGGTTTATTTTTCATTTCTTTCTCTGCAGATAGCAGTTCATGCCTCATTGATTAGTTTGCTGAGGTGGTGACCAGAAATGAAAACAAGGTCTCTCAGATATTGCCAAGACCTGTAAATATATATATTAAAAAAAAAAAAAAAAAAAAAAAAAAAAAAAAAAAAAAAAGGAAAAAAGAGGGGGAAAAAAGCACCAAAGCTAATACATGTTATACTTCCAGCACTCAGCTTCTAAGCCAGTGAGAGCTAATGGTCAGGAGAGGTTCATTTATTCTAATCAGCCTTTTCCAGGATGCAATTACACTAAAGAATTCTAAAATATCATCTCTGTGGTTCGGTTTAGGTTTGTTTTTTATCTATACTTTTACAAGATTTTCCTTTTTCTTTCCTTCTTTTTTTCTCATTAAGTTTCACTTTTAAAATGTGCCAACACTCTAATGGTATGTTATGGAGGTGTGGATCAGTACTGTTGCAAACCAGGATTTTATATCTCTTTCTGAAAGAAATTATTTCAAAAAGCTTAATTCCATTTTGAAAATTCAAAAACATTTTCTCCAATAAAGAGTTAGTTTGGGTTTGTTTAGATTTTTCTGTGTTGTGTTTTAAACCTTCATTTTTGAAAGAAATTTTTAGTTTTCTTCAAGGCTGTCAGATTAACACCATATATGTCAAAGTCTTCTATTCCCATGTTTGGTAAGCCTTATTCTTTAATTAAATGGACAATGACTTCAAATGCAACAAAAAAATTCTGTTGTTCTGTTTCTTTAGACTTCAGCCTTTTTATCAAGTCTACATGTATCACCAACAGGCATGATACTTTGTGTGATGTGAAAAACTGAGTTTATCAGCATAGCTCTCCTTAGCTTTAAAAATAATGTTATGTCTTGTGTTATTGGGCTCAGAACATAAATATTAAAACAACATGCACATACTAAACATGTATGAGAAGGATCAAGATCCAAAAGAAGAAGTAATGTGAATTATGCATATGCTGATAGGTTTCAAAGATTCTTGAACAACCTTTATAAACAGTCACATGGCTCTCCTGCCATTTCATGCAAGTCAAATTTTACTACTGGCCGCTGGAGAAGAAGAGATAAGAGTCACGTGAGGTGGATCACACAGTCATTTCTTACACGTGAAAACTTCACTGACACGCTGATGTAGCATCTTGGACAGAGATGGTATATCATTGAAAAGGCAACTCCACGCCCCCCTCATATTCAGTTGCCATAAAAATATGGAAAATTAACCACAATTAATATTAGCATGCTCTGAAAGTTTTAACCCCACAAAAAACAAAGATAATGTAATGTTAATTTTTTCAGACCTCTGCTACCTCAACCTTGCTGTACTCATAAACAGATTAAAAGATAATAATTTGCATACAAGACATACATGGACTTCTCTAGCATATGAACAACTGATTTCAGACAAGTGCTATATGCAGAACAACATTTCAGGTAAAAGAATCTGTCGCTATGGCAAGTAACATAATTCATTGATTTTCAACACTGGCACAACATGACAAATCAAGAATAGCAGGAAAGCTTTTTTTGCCGTGTCCTTGAATCAGGCATCAAGCATTTGTTTTGTTTTAACATTAATTAAGCCAAATGTGATAATATGTTTTAATTACACAGCACAAACTACTGTTCATATGAAGTACCCTGCTGGTAAAAATGAAGGCCCTCATTCAAGAAATTGCTTAATCATGTGCATAAATTCTTTTAAGTTTAGGACAGAAAAATTCTTTGACTAAAAATAAAATGTCAAGGTTCTACCAGTGCTTGAAGAGGCCACTTTCATTGCACAGACCCTAAGTATGTTTCACAAAACCATACTCTTAGTTTCAAAATAAAAACACAGTAAATGAAAGAATCAGATTACCTGCAATCTAGCAGGTTCTGATGAGCTGGCAATAAATACAGTATTTATCCATGTATACATAGCATTAAAACTGTACTATTTTAAAACAATGTTTTAAAGTTCATCAAGACTTACAATGGGAAATATATTTTTTCCTCTCAAATTTAGTTTATTCAAAAGAAATTAAAGTTGAAAAAATTATCACCACCAGTGGTTAAGAAATAGCATAAATTAATAGTGATTTTTAGACTTCACCATTGCCTTTTCCACCTTGGTAGCAAGTACTAAGTTGTTAAGGTTCTAGCCTCAGACAAAAAAAAATGTATTTGTTTCATTGCATAATTAGTAAATTGCAAATACTAACTCTACTTACAGCATACAGGACAGGATTTCTTGTATTTGTTTATTAAATAAGCATAAATTAATGTTGCTTGACTATATACATTTACATAAACATTTTGAAATAATATTTAACATATGATAAAATACTATAGGAATTTACTTGTTTTCTTTGTGCTTTAGTCTATGACATTTTCGTATTAATTGCAACATTCTCAGCTAATTTTAATGATCCTAATTCTATATGAAATTAAATCAACACATACCAAAATACTGAAGTTTCTGATGTTTACTCCATGATACCAACAGGCTAATTTAAGACACTATTTCTTAATCCAGACAACAATTTCTAGATTCTATAGGGTTTCAGATTAGCATAGGTTTCCACTTATTTTCTTCTTTAAAATGCCAGAATACTGTATTAACAATACTTAAGAGCCGGAACATGTTCCCAGAAAAAACGTAAGTAGAGAAACACTTTTATTTCTATCTTATCATTATAAATGAAGTAATAATTTTCACAGCATCCATCTGCTCAAAACTTAATATCAGAGAGATGTTAATGTGGATATGTCCATAAAAGCTCTGGGAACTGATAAAACAGGAAATAAATTTCTTAACTATTTTTAATTTTTAGCCAACACTTTCATCTGCCTCTCAATCCATCAAAATGTAAGTAGAGCTATATTTTAAAGAAATAGAAAAAGTATTAATTTTGAATGCTTAGAATACTGCATTGTTTAAGTTTTCCATGTTATGAACTAGATAGTGTCTCTATTTTAATGAATTATGAGCCCTTTGCCTGTTAAGTTGTCCTTGATCTAAAGATTATGCTCCCGCTAAAGGTACATTATACAAATGTCTATATTCAGTCATCTTTTGTCAATGCTTTACTATCCATTTAAAAGATCAAGATCAACATAAAGGTAATAAAATGATACATAATAGCAGACAGTTATGTTCTCTGTACTTTACTTATCAGTTCTAACTAAGATGTCTTTATCAAAAGGTTCATTTTCATGCAGTAGTGAGTTTATATCAATCAGTTATCCCTTACACCTGTCAGAACGTTCCTACACCCAGATAAATGTGACTGTTATCAGATACTGGTAGAAGGATAATGTAAAACTGCTTTATGAAAACTATTCTTTATTACGGCTCCACAGATGTTTCCTGTTATAAATATCCTACATTGTAACAAACAATACTAATAGCATTCTGTGAATAAAGAACCAAAGAAGAAAAGTCCCCTCAAGATACAGCCCTTCAATGCCAGAAGCAAATTTATCACTACCCTGTCAGCATTTTGTAGTATATATAGAAATCACCACATATGCAAAGCACCAAATGCATTCTTCATACATTTTTCAAAACAATAAAGAAAATTCATGGAAAAAAAAGAAGTTCCGTTATCGTGGTCAAATCGATTAAGAGGAACTGAGTGAGCTGTATTATACCAATAATTCTAAAGCAAAGATCTCCATTAACCAAGAGGTCCTTTTGTAACAAACTGAGAGCACAATATCTTCCTACACACTTGTATAGGCTTTTTTTAAATATTTCAATTCAAATATAATAAATCTGCACCTATCCTAAAGGATATTTGGGATGTATTTTCTTCTGCTCATATGAAAATGTAAGAAATTAGACAGAGGTAAACTGAAGCAGCCATGATTCAACAATATAATCAGAACATCAAAACAGAATACAAAAACCTAACACATTTTTAGTCTATTGAAGCCTCAGTACCTTAGGACTATAAAAGTTTTAAGGTTTTTTATTTACTCATTCTTGTAATAAATACATTTTCCCAAAGCTGAAATCAAGCTTTTTCTTCATGGAATAACAATTTGTATCCAAAATTTAATACAAAACCTGTTTGACCACACTGTCCCACGGATATAAAATATAAATTTAAGTCTTTCTAACACATCATATTTTCATTGCTGGTTGTGAGGCAATGCCTGTGAAAGAACAGTGCATAAACCTGACATCAAATTCTTAATAAACTGACTCATACAACAGGAGATTGAAGAATGCTTCAATATTAGAGCAAGAAACATTTAGAAAATATATAACTAAACATTAATTTTGCATATTTAGCCTAGAGAAGAGATAATTTGAGAGAGGATTTTATCAATGCATATAAACATCTAGGGACAGGTTTCAAGAGTATGAGGTCAGACTCATTTCAGTGGTGCCCAGAGACAGAACAAGGGGCAACGGACACAAATTGAAAGACAGTAAGTTCCCTCTGAATATGAGGAAAAACTTCTTTGCTTTGAGGGAGACAGAGCACTGGGACAGGCTGCTGAGAGGTTGTGGAGTCTTGCTCTCTGGAGACATTGAAAACCCACCTGGACGTGATCCAGTGTAACCTGCTCTGGGTGACCTTGCCTTGGCACAGGGGTTGGACTGGATGATCTCCAGACATCCCTTCCAACCCCAACCATTCTGTGCTTCTGTAACTAGAAATAGATGAGGCAAGCAGTACTGGATTTTAATTCTGTATTCATGTGCCCTGTATCTATTTTTTTTCAAAAATCTCTTTTGCTCAATTACTGTTTTGGCTGATTTGAAACAATACTTACAAAAAGACTGTTGTTGGTTTGTTGTTTTTTTTTTTCATGTCCTTGAAACTGTTTATAGGTATCTGTGAACAGATCTTCTAAGGTTATGTTTCATAACACTTTCTAAGTGAATCATAGCAGGTATTCCTATATTGCCTACAGCAGCAGCAGCTGTCTTTTGCCAATGGCAGCTGTATAGCAGCTTACAGCCTCTGTAAATCATTTGCTCTACAATAGTGATAAATACTCCATTTAAAGATAATCCCAAACCAAAATCATTATATTGTACCAGCTAGATGTCCATAATGGGTAACACAACCCACCATGACCTTGCAAATCAACCATTACCTTAGCAACGTTAGTAACCTGATTTTTAATAGTATTTACTTTCAATTTACATGGCCACTGAACAAGCAGGTAACCCATGATGTTGTGAAATCCAAAATAGACCAAAACTGAGTAGCAAACAGGATTCTAACTTTTGATCTTTGTATTCCCTTTGCCTTTTTTTGAAAGAGGTCAAGAACTTTTTTCTTCTCAGATATGTATTAGTATCTCTGGGATCTGCCAACTATTCCCATGACTCATACCTTTCAGAGCTGTTGCCAAGTCTACCTGGCGCCAGCCAAGTCCTCTATGATGTAGGCAAGTCAAGAGTCGTTAAAACCACCAAACTGTGTGTATAATTACCACATTTTGATTACTCAACAAATGCTTCAAGCCTTCTAACCTAACACTTCTGCATATCTGCCATTTGTCAGTGTTAATGACAACAAAGCTACAAATCAGACCTTCAGAAACCTTTCCATTCTATGTAGCACCCAACCACACCGAAAGTGCTGGTCTCCCTTTTGGCCAGCACCTGAAAGTGCTACCACCAATGCTGTAGGTTGAAGAGGAGAATTCTAGAGAATCCATTTTCACAAGACTGAGGGCCTTGGTTCTGTCATTTCGATCCAATTCTGAAGTATGAATTCTATTTATTTGTGCTTAATGGAATTAGAGTTAATTTATATTGTTTTAAGTGGAAAAAAATATCACCAAAACAGGATCACCAGCTGATTTTTTTTTAACATATTTTGGAAGCTATTTGTTCTGATCACCTTTCGCACCAGTTAGTGGAATATTATACATACTAATAAAATCTACTAATTCTACATTTACGGATGTGAGTATTCACACTGACTAAACAACTGGAAGGCTGTACTATAGTATGAGGTATGATGTGTCTGAAATCAGTGAAATTCTTAATTATTGAAGTTATGCACACCACATGCATGTTTCCAAAGCTCCTAGAGAAGTGAAGGAAGAAGAGAGAGATCATGAAAAGTACTGTAACTTGCTATGCATTCGGGATATGGTCAGGCCCTTACTAGATTTATTCAGGTTCCTTCAGTGTCTCCCACACTGCTTGGGTCTGATTCTCAGTTTTGACAACAATAGTCATATAATGGTAGGTTATACACTACAAGCACCATTAGAAAATGCTAATCTGGCATTAAATAACAAATTAAAAAATGAGTAGCCACTGGCACTGTAAGTACATAGAAGCACCACAGCACACCTAACTAAGAGAATGAAAGACCAATTCCAACATCAATGTATCTTTTCCAAAGCCAAAGAAAACCACCCAATAAAGATAACTTTAAAGAAGATATATACAAACATGATTATCCACTGAAATTAGTACTGAGAGTATAAATGAAGAAAGACTTAAGCTACCTGCTTCATTTTTTGCTAAATTAAAATTCATATGTATGTGAAGACAAGGGACACTACGACCTTTCTATGAAAACACTTAAGTCACTGCAAAAAATTGTCCAAAAATGCCCATACCAGTTACAATACCTTCAAACTTCTTTAAATTTCAGGGTTCTCCTAGAATTTCCATTAAGAATCTGCTTTAATTGACCATCACTGCTAACAATTGTTCAGATAGATTCTTTCATATCCTCTAAATGCAACTGCCATATTAATCCAGCTTATCAGAATTTTGTAAACATTTTAAAAGCACCTCTATTGTCAGTTATGATCAGATTATTAGGTGGCTTCTACATTTTACCATCACCACCATTTTCACCTAAAATAACTTTTCAAAATCCTTTACATGCAATGCATATGTCAGAGGCTGTCTATATTACTCTACACAAGAACAGATCCCGTGTTTGCAATCCCATCAAGGCAAAACCAAATGCTAAATCAAGCAACTCAGTAGCACATACCTCTTTAGAAGTGAACATACTGAGGCCTAGAGAAAAAGTATTCAATCAGATAATGCATACAAATCAAGACACATACTCCAAACTTCTGGAATAATACGTTCCAGTAAGTACGGTTGCTTATTGTTCCCCACCTAAAAGCTGCACACATTAAAAAATTGCTAAGTTCAACAAAAATAGATTCAACTTTTGTTTGCTGTAACTTGTTACATGCAAAACTGAAACAAGATGGACTCACAAGGCAGCTAAAGAACTACAGACTTGTAACTTTACCCTACAAAATACTGTGTTACACTTAAAACTTACCAAAACTGACTTTTTATTGTTAAAATAGAGAAGTAGAATCAAAACTGAATTGTAATGGAAATTGGTTGCAAATACTGTGATAATGGTTGAAGAAAAGTATAGGAGGCACAAGACAGATATAGTCTGTCACAGTATGGTTCAGTGGGCATAGTGGTACTCAGTCAAAGGTTGGACTTGATCTTGGATCTCCTTTCCAACCTTAATGGTTCTTGGATTCTGACTCAGAATTATTGAACTTTTTGAAAGGGACCTTTGGAGGTCACCCAGTCAAAACCCTGTTCAGGGGAAAAAATAATAACTGGTTACTCAGGGCCTTATCCAGGTGAGCTTTCAATATCTTCAGGGATAGAAAACTCTCTACCATGCTGAGCAATATGTTCCAGTGCTTAATGACTCTCACGGTGACTTTATTTTTCCTGCTATATATAGATGGAATTCTACTTATTGCAACCTAGGACTTTGTTCCCTTGTCTTTTTGCAGCACTCCCATGAAAAAAGTCTTCTCTAGAGTTCTCCTTGAAGTAGCTGGAGACTTCAACAAAATCCTTCCATTTCCTTCTGATACTAACACTGAACAGCCCAGCTCCCACAGCCCATCTGCACAGGACGTGTGCTCCAGCCTCCAGCCACCATGGTTGCCTTCCTGGCACTCGTTCTGCTATTCCTCTGGGGGACTGGACCAAATGCTCCAATCTCACCAGTGCTGAAGAACAGAGGAGAACAATTACTTTGCTTGACATACTGCCTACACTTGATAACCAAGTATAAGGTGGCCATCTTCACTGCAAGAGCATGCTGGACACTGATGGTCTCCAGTTAGCTCCCAGGCTTCCTCTCCGGGAAATTAGTAAAACTCTCAACTAAGAAAGAGGATGTTTACTCACTGATTGAGAAAACAAAATTTTTTATGTTTCTTTTGACTGGGAAAAGGATGGATTTTGAAAGAAAATCTGTCAGGAGGAGTGGGCTAAAAGTTCTCATTCTAGTGGAAATTCAGTCAGATAAGTCCAGATGTTATCTGTTATCTAGAGGCTATGGGATTCAAGCAGTGATCAAGATCTTTCTGCTCCTTCCACAGCCAAGGACAGACACAGCAGAATAATTCTGCTCCTTTGAGACCAGAAAAATTGGTAGCTTCTCACTCCATGCAAACCAGCACAGTGATACTTCTCCCCTGGTCAGCTAAAAGCTAACCTGAGTCCAAAACGACCTGACAACTATACTGGTAAATAAACCAGATCATTTTAACTATCTTGTTGGGATGCCAAAAAGCACAAAACAGCAAAAATCACCTTCTTCCACACCAGGTTAACAATTTGACACTTGCACAAAACCCTGTCCTGGTGAGTTTAGCAGCACATACACAGCCATTTAAACTCCGTTTGTAGAATGAATCTAGTCATGCGGAATTGGCACTGTGCTGAGGATGTCAATTCAAATTCATAAATGCTGAAAGCCAAATCAAGATCTGTAAAAACGTCCTTTTCAAGGAGATCTCATAATTACCTCTCACAATTACAGCAGATATATTGGGTCTGATTCCTCTCACAAGACGAAATTTCGGCTTTGCAGAGAATCCATATGTAATTCCACTTAAACAATTTTTTTGTTATAAACTTTATGCAGGCCTTCTTGAAAAAACTATGCATTGGAGGCAGTGAATCTGCTGCAAATTGTAGCATATTACAGTTTGTTAAATATGATTACAGAGACATTTTATCTTGTGGAACTCTATTTGTATCTCATAATTGTGAAGTCGAAGATCTCCTTTTTCCTTCACCTTCATCCATGCTTTCTACTTCAAAGATCAAAGTCCATTTTCATATTTAACATAGAAAGAGCAAATAAATAAAAACAGTATACAGAGAATAAAACACATGTTCCATATATGCACAAATTCTCGCTAAAGGCTTCAAAATTTCTCTATGATTTTCTACAAATTCCTTAGGAAGGAATATAACAGTACAGATAAATGAATATATTAACCTATATATATATAGTACAGATATAGATATATATCTTCATATGCAAAAAAATTACAGCTTTCAATGGCTGAAAGCTTATTTCTCTAGGGAGGTGACTGGTCTTTCTATTTAAAAGCATCCTCTAATAAAACCAATCTAAGTGTATGTTAACCAGCTCAGTATAAAAGTTGGGGCTTTTCATTTCTCTCTATCACTTTTATTTCACAAATGGAAGTCACTAGCCAGAATGGAGTCTCTAGGAAAATAACAGAAAGCAATAATTCAAAGCTCATTATAAAGTATTATAAAAGTCTACAAGGTAAACACAAAGCCATGTCTGAAATAGCTCATACAGCATCTATAATGCTGATATGGCTGGATCATCTTCCCTCCCTGCCTTTTGCTAGTTCATTACCAGACATGGGGTCATTACTGGAGTTGGTTATTTAAGTTCTTGAAGGGACTCATACACCCTTTTGTTGACACAGTCACCATTTGAAGTTTGTGAAAAGAAGATGTCAGCATTTAGATAAAATAATTGAAGAAAGATGTCTTCTGACACCTGTCTTTAAAACATAAAAGGGCTGCAAATTACTTACAGTTCTGAAAGGACACATATAGGCTCCATTTTAGTAGAGGAGAACGAGCACATGGAAATGAAAATCACTTTTACCTCTTGCTCTTCTCTTTCTTTTCTTCAACTGTCCAATAACACATGTCATTCACACTGCAATTTTGCATCAAATATCCATTCAAACTTCCTACTTAAGCATTTGCCAGACCTGTTAACTGTGTCCTGATAATTACAGACAGCAATCATCTATATTTGGACAGTGGTCAACAAACATATTCTTTTCCAAATATGCTGCTCTTCATGCCAGTCCTACTTTGTCTTTCCCTCTCCCCAGTAAACAATTCAAGAATTCATCTGAGTGCACGCTCAGTTACAAATGCCTTATGCTTTCTCTTTATGCCCAATGCATGTCTGGCAATACACAAGGGCTGCAACACATACCACAGTAACCATGCTGGGTGAAACCAAAGAGTCACCTACCCAGATACCCTGCCCCTTGTGATGACCATCACTAGCTGCCTAAAGGGAAATCTCTATAAAAAGAAAACCATGTAGTTATACAGTACCAGAAGGATACATTACTAGCTTCCAGAAATCAAAACTTTGTGCAGTGGTCTTTTACCATCTTGGATGAATTTTTCTTACCTAAATTGTGTTTTCTGAAACTCTATCAATTTTTGGCACATACAATGTCCTGGGGCAGTATATCTAGCAACTTAAGTATTCATTGTGTGAAGCAGGGGCATTTTTTTGTTAGATCTACCATCCGTTAGTTTCATTTGATGACGTCTAGTTCTCTTACTAGATGTTCCATTCTCAATACAGTCCCAATTTTATAGACCTCAGTTGTAGCCTTCCTCCCTCATTCTCTCTCTCCTCAACTAAAGTGACCTTTACTTCAGTCAGAGAAGTAACTTTTTTTTTTTAATGTAATATTTTATGCAACTTCCCTTCATTGCCATACTGTTTATGAAGATACTGAAAAACACAGATCAGTATTGAAGTCTCATGGTCCTCTGTGAAAAGACCTTTCCCAACTAGCAAACAAAAGAAAAAGTGGTCACTTTCCTACTTTTTAACCTGCTATTTTCTGAATGACCCATGGTAACATAATTCATAATTTCCCTGCTGAAAAACCTTTCTTTTTTGGTTTTTTTTTTCAAATCCAAGAAATTTTATCAACTCGACAGCCTTTTCCTGCATATTCACCAACCTTTTAGAATGGCCATCTACCAAGAAGCTGTATTGACTCTTGTCCAGTACTTCATATTTATCTAAAGCCCATTAACAATACTCTTTGTACTTATCTGTGAAGTATAGATCCAGACTTCCAGGTCTGATCTCTAACACCCTCAAGAACACTTTCTGAGCATCATATCTGCCACGATTAAACCAACACTGATAGCATTTTAAGCAGCAGGTTACAACTTTGCATTAACTGTTCATCTATTTCATACCTGATTTCCCCTTAAAATAGAATGCCACAGGTCTCTTGAGACTCATCTTGTCAATTTGTCTTACACTTTCTTCCACTGAAATTCTTGTGAAGCTCTTTATTTAAGCTCCCAGATACTCAGGAACATCCAGAGGAAGTAAGCCATGCTGCACTGTGACACAGGCCACTTCTCCCAGCAGTTCTCCACACCTGCTCACAGCTGACTTGAAGAGGTCTGTCTCAGAGATGAAAGGACGTGCAGGACTCCTCTCTACCTACTCATTAACCATAAGAGACCAATTTTCTTTCTCCATGTTCTTGCTATTACTTCTGATCTTTTCTTTTGGTGGTATTTACAGGAGTTACAAGCCAGTAGAAAATCACCTGAAGGGACTGGTGGTTTGGCCATGCAAACACTACCAAGTAACACAGACAAACTCAATCAGTGAAATAAGGCTGAAGAACCACATCTTGCACAACTTCACTGCCTGTATTTTTGAAGTTTGCTCAACTTTTGCTCACAATTCAAACAGACTCTTGCCACATTCTTAACAGCTAATTTAAAACAGGTGTGAGAGGAACAGGATCAGTACCCTTATTCCAAAGACAGCTGGGAATAGCAGGCACTGTTGCAGAACACTTTTATCTTAGAATTCTGCTTGCTAAATGTTATTTACAACCTTCTGTGTTATTTATCATTTTATCTCATTATGTATTGTCTAGAGATGCAATTTTCAAAATGGGGTGGGAACACCTTGTTTTAGCAGAATTAGATTTAGCATTTAAAACATTCATATACCCAATCAAAGTTTAATGAACTCTTCTGCAGACACTGTTTATTTTTGGAAAAGTTTTAATAACTTTTCCTGTAATTAAAAATAGCATACAATATCAGAAGCCAGCAGCAATTAAAGGTAATCAAATTTGGGAAATTCTGTAGGAAGTACAAAAAAGATCTGTAGATATTTTGTTCAGTGTTTATTATCAGTTGAAGTACTGTTTGCTTCACAAAACAGAACAATGCTTATCATTAAAACACAAAAACATTTCTACTAAGTTCTTTGCCTGATTTTCTTCTTTCATAAAATGCACTCCATGTGAAACAAGTCTTCAAAAAACAAGGCCTAAAAAACCCTACTACTCAGGGTGCCTTTGAGGATATTTAATTAAAATCTAATCCTGCATTCATTAAGGCTCACATAAATTAAGCTGTCATTCATAAGATTTATGGATTCTCATTTGCATATTGCATACAATTCATCAATTACTCAAGTATGAAAGGAGCACATTTCCCTTGGAGCTGCATGCTACCCTGCCAACATTTGAAATGAGGGAAAGAGCAAGACTGTCAGGCATTCACACAAACTTTCTTCCAAATGTCTGCTCCTTGATTAATCTAATTTTCTAGCTATTCCTTACAAGATACAACAACAGCCCTTCTGCAAATTTCTATTATTTCTCCTGTCTTCATCATAAAATCTTCTTGTCTTTTACTAATACTTCATGTCTGACTGATTATTATTTGTTTGCTAATGATACGGCATGAATGTTTTCTTTATATAAATGCATAAAGCACACATCAGAGCTAAAATAAAATGATTAGTATTTTCAGGTTTTGATTTTTCTGTTTAACATCACTAATTTGCTTAGCTGAGCTTAATAAAGAACCTAAGCAAAAAAAAAAAAAAAAAAAAAACCCAAAAAATTATAAATCTACCATTTAAAACAGCCATCAGTATTGAGCCAGAATATTTCTCTTAGTGTGTAATGGTAATGTGCACATAATTAAACCATTAAAATTTAACGTTAAAATATAATTAAGAAAAGACAACAAATGTTTAATGTGAAAAATCAGCTTATTCCCAGATGCTGTAGTGTGTACCTGACTGCACTTATGAAAGTTGCAGTCAAAGTAGGGATACAGGTTAGATTTTTTTTGTTGCACACAAAACATGCTGTCTTAATTCAATTGTCTTCTCTAGGGAGTTAATCTTAATTTCAGTGGCACAACTAGGAAGTAGCAGTCTTTGCTTGCCCAGTCTCTGGATACCTTCCAACATGCATGTGATCAGGTGCTGAATTTAATGCACAATGCTCACTCATGTCTGGGAGTTTCTAAATTAAAATATAGGAATGTATCTGTACCACCTAAAATAACTCTGAAGGTCTGTTCTAAATCTGTTGGCTCATTTTATACTGTTAATTACCTAACAAAAAAAAAAAAAAAAAAAAAAAAAAAAAAAAAAAAAAAAAAGAAAAAAAAAAAAAAAAAAAAAAAAAATTTTAATCAAAAAAANAAAAAAAACAAAAAAAAAAAAAAAAAGAGCATAAAAATACCAAAAGAAAGTCATAGTTTACTCAAAAATAATTTTGTTTAACAAATATAAGGATGATAAGGTATGAAACAATAAAAATCCAACATCAAACATCTGTGAACTGCTTAGAAAGATCATGTAACACTTTAGAGTGATACTTCTCAGACCAAGGTAGCATTTTTTTTTTTTTTAATTTCAGTATAAAAAGTGTTGGGATCTTTAAATATATGTAATATAAACCAAAGAATTCCAGAGCAGATGGTGAGCAAATTATAAATAAATACTTCAAATATTAGTGATCTAAGGTTTTATTGTTCAAATGTGTTCAGCACCAAGTCTAGCTTAAAAGTCATATGCTGGCTCTTGCCACAGAGGGACTGTTGAACATTTGGACTGGATTACTGAGTGGCAAACAAATATTTTTTCTTTTCCCTCCTCCCCCAAATCTGTTTAAAAATTAAGAGAGATTTCATTCTAAACATAATTGCTAACATAATCCCATGCGAATAAAGTTAACTAACCCTGGAAAAATAAACAGATGACTAACTTTAATCAGAGAAATGAAGTCATCATTATGCTTGGTTTATAAAATAGATTTTCATTGTCAAAGATAACATGGCG
>VZRH01003888.1:752079-762428 GCA_013397555.1 Urocynchramus pylzowi
GGGGGTGGGGTGGGGGGGGAGGTCTGTTATTTTGGTTTGTTTATTTTGAGTTAGCTGTTCTACTGTAGTCTGTTTAGGTCCACCCCTGAATAACTACCACATTTATTGTCTGTCTTTTCAACTGTTGCATTCTCTGAGTTTCAAATTTCTCAGCATGAGCTGTCTGCTTAATTCCATCCAAGTAGTGTGTAATGAGAAAAGAATTTTCCCTGTCTACACTAATATAGCTTATTTTATTTCCTGAACCCAAACCACCTGTTCAGATTTTCTATTTAAAGCTTTGTAAGGCAATCAACTACCTCAGGACATTTGTGCTGAAATGAAAGGCAGTCAAAATGAAGCTGCAACTTCTTCAGATCTGGTCCAACAAAAAGCATCACCTACAGAGCACTTTCTTGGCCTCAGGGTCAGGCGGAGTTCACTTCATAAAATTCTCAACAGATCTCACAAGTGATTTTCTTATTTATGTAAAATTTACTGAAAATATTTACAAATTTAACTCTACAAGAGATTTTGAGATTAAAAAATTACTATAGAGTTTATTTAAGATTAAAACCTAAAAATCTTTCTAAATATTAAAATTACTTAATCAAGTTTGTCTGAGTCTGAAGATATAAATCTAGGCCAAATCAACTTATCACAGCACTTCTGTGACTAGTATATACTACAAGGATCTATCTCAGTAGTAACAAGCAGCTCATCTGAAAAACTCCATTCCAAAAAGATAACAGAAGACAAGAAAAAGTGTTCTGGAGCAAATACAACTCCAAACTTCAGACTGGACTTTGCCTACCACTATAAAATAGATCCTCTTCCAAAGTGTCTTTGAATTTTTACGTTTTACATCATTGCAGATCGAATGCAGTTTGAATACAGTAGAATGAGGGTAATGGAATAATAAGAAAGCTATTTAAAATTATTCTGGGCTATTTGTTTTTCAAACTTTCCTCTTTATCAACACTTTCACTTTGTCATTTAAATGCACATCCCCAAATATAAGCTTTATATGAATTTTGGCTTGAGGTAAAGTCTCATTCAATCCTTCCTGGAGGGGAGACTTTGGAGAAGAGGCATCAGCCTATGCACAAGATCAACCTAAGTATTTCCATAACTAAAGCAAAGTTTTGTAAAACATATCCAAAACAAGGCTTGTATTTCCAAAGACATAAGAGAGGGAAGGTTCAACTTCTTATGACCAGTATGAATCTAGAAAAAGAGCAATAAGAAATCTGTAGGGATATGTGGTTACAAGAAAGGTTGAAAATAAATACCTACATTGCTCTGTGTCTCTTCGGCCTACTTAACTAATAAATTTATCCACCATTCTCCCTTTCTCTCCCACCTTTCTGTAAATATGAGGGAAGGAGGCTAGGAGGGTAAACAGAACACTAAAGTACAGGGAAAAGAGGAAATTATTCCTCTTGAACCAAACAGACAGAACAACAAAAAATCCCAGATCATCTTTTGTTACACAAAAAGGCACTAGACCTAGGATATGTAGGCACCTTGACTCCAAAGATTAAAAGCTTTCCCTTTCTCCATTCCTGTTAATTATTTTCAAATCTGTGCAGATATAACACCTTCTTCCTTCCTATTCATTAGCTCATGAATGTCTGCAAGACAGAAGTTCTGGTCTGATAATACCTGCTGAAGCACAAAACCCCTCCTGTGGATGCCAGCCCAGAGTCAGTGAGATTTAAATGCTGGAGCTGGTTCAAACACCTAGGAAATTTTCAGATAAAATCTTTACTAAAACAAGTTAGGATTGAAAGTGCGTTTTATGGGAGTTCCTGTAACCTCAGCAGAATATTATCATTTCCTTGCAAGAACTCTGCATGCTTTAAATAAATTGTCAGAGTGACATCTTAAGTAAAATTAAAAATAAAAATTGAATGTCTCCACATACTCACGTGAACCTAAAACTGTATCTCTCATAAGAGCCATTTCATCTGTATTTGTTAACTGTTCTTACATGCCAACATATCTAGATATAAAACAACATCATTTAAAATAACTCCACCTTTTTTCAAGTACTAGATTCTGAAGGAAAACTAGATTATGATCCTATATTCATGGTAAAAATTAAAAAAAAAAAAAATGGGATTAAACTTCATTGTATCTTAGTGAGCCCATGACTGACTAGATGCATCCTACATGAGAGAAATTTCTTTTTTTAAAATATACTTTGGAGAAGTGCTAGATCATAAACACCTCTACCTCAGGACCTTCTTTTTTCTCTTTTCACAGACATTTTTGCTGTCCTTACACAGCTGAAGTTTTAACCACATGGAAATGGAGCAAGAAATCAAACTGTATAATGACATTATTTCTTTGAGTTTTTTTCCTAGTAAACAAGATTCACTTACACAACATCAAGATAAAATAATGGAGTTTCACTGAAAATGGCAGTGAGAATTAAAACAAGAAAAGAGAAAATGGCAATGAAAGACCACTTTTCTTGGTATATAAATGGAACATCCAGTTTACAGTTTATATACATAAACACAGGCAACCTTGAATTTAAACTTTAGGTAGGTGGGCTACTGGAATAAAGAAAGTTTGCTCTTACGTAAAACTGTCCTTAAAGATGGTTATTTTTGTAAAGAACAAGAAAATTACATTTGATTTGATTATTGAAAGAGTAAAATCTAGCATCAAATTATGTTGTAACTACTACATAGATACTCAGAAATTAATGTATCACAACTAAATCCACATATCCCCAACTAAGTCCTACCTGATCGCACTATATCTGTTACTAATAGACTAGCTGAAGTACCAATTCATACCACAATTACCAAAACAGCTTCTTTCCAAAATAAGCTCCTTTATATTGATGCTTTCTTCTCCTGTCAAGCATTATTTAAACTCATGTAAGAAATCGCTTCTGCAGCTGCAGAAATTGTGAACTCTATTAAAGTGGAAATGACATTAATGCTACTTCATGTCACTCTACAATACACGGGCACATGCAGGTGCCATATCTGTGCATTTATACAATGTGGTACCACAAGCACTCTCTGTGGAAGCATTTTATGTGTTTATCACTACTGCTAAAATAACAAGATTTAAGTAGAGTACCTGGAAACACCCAAAACAGTCTTGAAAAGACAAATGGCTTCTGTTTTCCTAAAACCACAGCAGTCAAACAGTGGAAAAACTTTGGTGCCAGTGACTCACATGAAGCGCAAGAAGCCTAGAGCAATCCTCATTACCAAGCATGGCAGATACCAATTCATTTTTCCACTAAACTGGGCAGCTTTCCCTCTTCTGTTATTTCAAACACTCAAGAATTAGCTTTGGCATACTGATAACTGCTTCAATTTTAAAATGATAACTGAGGCTATGATATATGCATCATTTGCAGAGAAAACTTCTTTTTCCGGTGACAATCTTACAAAGTATAGTACTAAAGGTTTTATCACACCTACCTATGGAATGTCAACAATTACCACATGCTCTAAACAGAAGCTGTCTTACCTCCAAAGAAATCTTAACAAGCAAAGACGGTAAGAAACAGGAGGGGCCCAAGAAGTCCCAAAGAGCATTAAACTGTATCCTCTTAGACTACAGATGTGTCCAACAAAGAACAGACAAACTATTTAAACCTTTGAATTCCTTATGCCATCATCAGAACTAAGCACAGCAACCGCAAACACCAAAAGAAACAGTCCCAAATATTTGAATGAATTTAGTTATAAGGAATTGAACAAGACCTACAGCACAGTTATTAAACTGAAGTCCCTGTAGGGACTTCAAACACAGCACAACATACAGTGCACAAGAAAAGCAATTTCATAAAAGTAATATCTCAAACATAACATTTTGGAAAAGATGCTGTGAGCAAAAACCAGTACAGAGGTTCTCTATTGACCACCTGGAATTTTGCTGTTCATCTACACATCCCCCTCAAAGCCACTTATCTACAGACTCTCCACTGCCTGCTTTACTCTGTCAAGTATCTTTTCATGCAGTTTTAAACCTGCCTCTATTAGGTCAATCAACTTTCAAAATCACTAATGCTAATGGTTAGAAGGGTCATTTTCAACTCTAGTTTCCATACTTTAAAAGAATAATGTGACTTAAAGAGCAAGTTGTAGTGTTCCCAATACTTACAGTTTTGGGAACAGACAAAATAGCATATTATAGAGCAGGACAGACAGTATCAAACTAGAGATTCATACCAGCCACACACACCAAGAGGCAGTGACACAAGTGAATTACTTCAGCCAAAGGAAACCATGAAGCAGAACTTATTGAATGCTTTTGCATTCAATAACAGCACAGCTCTGATCTATGAACTTTGATGACTTTGTTTCTATGAATGCTATCTTTCTCAATTTTTTTTTTTTTAGCTTGAAGCACTCAATGCTGTACTTACATCATGTTTTTTTTCATTAATTCATAAGAGTATTAGGAAGGAGCAAGTAGGGTCAAAGTCTAATTCTTCCCACGAGCTGTACAGAAAGGAAGAATACTTGCAGACAACAGGAAGGAAGGCTATGTCTTTTGACTTATTCTGCCACAAAATAGATTTACTTGAAGGGAAGCATTAGTAGTGGCACTGTCTGAGATGTTAAGACTTTGATCATCTCTGGCTGAGGCAACTTAAGGTGTTAATCGTTTTCAAGCTCTTTCAGCCACATGACATGGTCTTCCTTTCCTCTGGGAGAGCATAGAAAAGGCAACATATAGCTATTTCTATATTTAAACATACAATTTCTACCTTCATTGGTTATTTAAGTTATTCTTAAAACTAATTGGGTTTTCACCCTCAGATTTCTCCTGAACTGGTGTTGCTGCCTACTGCCCCAAGCCTAGAGAGCATTTCAAAGCTGTAGTGAGAACTGTGGTGAAAAACAAGTATGTGTATATATATATATATATTTCACTCCTCACAGAAATTTCATCAATATAGCTAATGTAAGACTTCTGTTCATTGTCTAAGACAATCCATCATGAAATAAAATTTTCAGTAACCCACTGAAACACAAATACTTCTGCAAAAATAACTGTTCTTCAGATAATGTTTTTCTAAGTTAATTATTCTGAATGAAAGAATGACTGCAATTTTAGGTAATGAAATGAGGAATGAACAAGCTTTGGGATTGAGAGCCAGAAGGACGCATACAGCAGTAAAAATTGCTTAAATCAAAATACACCAGAAAACTAACAGTTGAACCACTGACGCATAAAAACGTTATGAACACTTTAGAAGATCTTGTTTTTCAAAGTGAAGACGATATATTTTGATAGTTGCTTATAAAACACAGAGAATATTTAACATGGATAATGTTTCAAATATTTATCTCGCTTCACAGTTTCAATACAAAGAAAAAAGCATGAATGTTTCTTAATAAACACATAGTTTACAGTTCATTCAGTCAGGTGAACACAAGACTATTTATCTTACCCTACCTGTAGACGCTTAAAATGCAGATGTTGCCATTTGAGTTTGTCACTCTGTGATCTTTTTGTAATCCATGTTAAGCAATAAGCCCTTTTATGTCACAATTCCCCTATTTTCTACACCTACCTGATGATGATATTAATAGCTCTGTAGAATTTCTCTCTGCTGACTACATGCAGAGTCTAGATGACAAGCTCAGGTGTAGACATTCACATCCAACATTGCAGAGAATAAGGAAGCTCAGTATCACCCTTCCTCTCTTAAAATTGAATTCACTGACTGTACATCAGCCTAAATTGGTGGAATCTGTACTCTGAGCTGCTTTACCTAGTACCAAGTTGCCTCTCAATATTAAAAATTACTAATTCTTCTTCTACAGTGTATCATTCCATTACATATTCCTTTAAACGGGCTTTGAATCCTTTCCAACTTAAATGAAGATGGGAGAAAAAACCTGCTACATGTTAAATTAAAGGAAATTTAACTTTCCTTTTTTATTATTAATCTACAGCTTTTCATTAAGCTAGTAATGTTACTTTTCATAAAGTAACGATATCAATTTTTATAGAGTGAGTACAAAAAATTCCAGGAGAGTTCAATGAAGCATACAGAGAATACAATAAAAGGTAAGGAAGTTCATCAGTATTTTTAAAATTATCTGCATGTCTTTCAATCACTTGCACACTAGGAAAGTATGTAACCTTCCTCACAAAAGCCTGGTGTATCTTTGCATCTCACTCAGAGAAAATAAGGCAGACACTGTTCTATTTTTGACACATCTCTGTCAGGAGATCTGCTCCTGGAAAGTTTAACATCATCTATGCTTCTGTCAGACATGATCAGTTATGCACAGATGCAGACATGCACTCTTCACTTGTGATTCTTTTTTCTTTATTTCACATTTTGATTTGCAGTCATGAAAAGTGATACAGAAAAAAGTTATTAACATACAATGATTTTTTATATCTCTATAACTGATTAATTGCTATATTTTTGTAAGTCATAATAATTCAGTGTATTTTAAAATTAGTAATTTACAAAGTAACACGACTAAGAGATAAACCAGATGGTTGCAGCAAGTAGATACACTAAAAACCACAAACCAGCTTGTAACATGGGGCAACTGATGGAATAGCACATCTTAGAATTTATTTCTGGGCCTAAGAAACTCCAAATCACTTCAAAAAGAATTCTCAGGACAAAAACCAGGAAAAGAATTAAAGGGTTTAAAGGACCACTTGAAAGGGTGAAGTTAATGTCACATTTTGAAGTCTCTCAAAGTATTATATGATATGCAGAACTTCCATCTGACACAACTGCAGAAGTTTTAGGGTTGAGTTAGTTCACAAACACTACTCTAAACTAATTTTCTTGGTGTTTTTTTATAGATTCCAGTAAACAAATAAAATTCCATTTGGTTAAACTTGGTTCATTTCTGACGCAACAAGAACAGATCTACAAAACAGAAAACAAAAATGGGAACTAGACATTTTTAAACACGGAAGGTCATTTCAGTACTTCATATGTACTCTTTGTAAAAATATACAATACAGACACAATATCATTTTTAAAAAACATCTTCCAGTAAACATACCTATGATTTTCATGGCGTAATTCCCATATCAAAATATAGTGTTTTTTTCAGCTAAATCTCCAGCCATTGTACATCTTAAAGCTGTCTGAGGACAGACAAAGCTAAAGATTGCTTATTAATCTCTAGATTATGATGTGTCATTAATTCTCTTGATTCCTTATTTGAAGTCCCACTGGTACACATTCAGCCCCTCACCTTTTTTTGAGTAGATCCATTCTCTATTAGCCAAGATGCCAGGCTAGGTTCTTTCTAGGAGTGACCAGCCTTTCCTGCCCACAAAACAAGTAAAACCTTGTCATTTTTCTCAGCATCTTAACTACTTACTTCCATCAATGTTCCTAAGAACTGGAATCATTTATGACATCCCTTAGCAATTACTGATAAGTAAACATACTATATTACTTAACCAAAAATATTAGATCTGCATAAAAGAATGCATATAATGTCCAAATCATGGCCATAGTTGATAAAAATAAATTGAGTGCATATACAACAAAGATGAAAAAACAGTGACGGCTTTTTCAAAATTATCTCAGGTATTTAAAAATTGTTCCTTCCTATGCTGTGAGTTCTGAAAGGTCAGTTTGCATTCTAATAAGTATGAATAAGATATGCATTCAGCAGTAAAATACAAAGATATTAATTTTACAGGTAAGTAAACAAAGAATGAAAAGTATAATTTTCTTGGACAAAGGGAATGGCACAGTGGAGAGAAACTAGTAGCAGAGTTAATTGAGAGTCAGATTTTGGAACAGTCCTTTTTAATAATACAATAATGTCCAACACACATGGTGATGACACAAAGTTGGAAGAGGATTGAGCATCATACTGAAAGAACAGGATTGTCTTGAAGAAAGATTAATTTTAATGGAGCAAAGTGCAAGGTCACTCACTCAGGGACTATAAATAAGAGTAGCTGATGTAAGCTAAGAACTCCTAAGTAGGGAATAACGGAGGAGAAGAAATATCCAGGTTTATTAGCTGATCCCTGGGTGATTATCAACAACCAATGTGCCACAGTGATGAAACAGACAAATCTCTTTCTTGAACATACGAGGCAATGTACTTCTGGTAGATTAGAAACTATGATTGACGTAGGAGGTATCAGTGGAATATTTTGCCTATATAGCCTTAGACAACCTTCTCCAGAAAAATAAAATTCACAGAGAAACAAAATAAAGTTCAAAAGTGTGACCTTAGAATGTGAAAGCTCCCAAGGCAAGGCTGAAAAAGTTTGACTTTCCTAATATTGAAAAAGTAAAGGCTGAAGTGGGATATAATTCTTTTTTACAGCAACAGGAAAGCTCTGATAGATTTTTAAGGGAATATGCAGATACTGCAGTAAACTGCAAGCTGCTCCAAGGTACAGTGTTGTGATCAGAATGATCCCAGTCACTGGAATGAACAGTTCTCTACCAGCTCACACAAAGTTATTGGTGCTACTGGCCCTACAGAGAAAAAAAAAAATTCAAAGGAAGTTTAGACCTACAGATTTGCCAAAAATTAAACTGGTTGAGGAAGTGCTACACTGCAGTTTCCACAGTATTTCTTGTTTTATTATTTACCGTCTGCTATCTGATGAGGCTTTATGCTATGCCACACCAAAATGGTCCGTGAACAATTTCTCACTTTTGAAGTGGTATTAGTTTGAGCAAAACACATCTCTTGAAAGCATGTATGAGGAGCTACCAATAGGATGCAATGACTGCAAGGCTTACTTCCAGTAACACAAAACGAGGACAAGCAGCCCAGATATTATACCTCAATTTAATATCGCCCACTATGGCGAACTTGAGAAAAGTCTTACTTTCATCTGCATTCAACAATATGCAGTCACCACCATAATATGAGAAATCTATTGAAAATGCTTAAAAAATGAAATTCAAAAGAAAAACTTAGATATCAAAGCATCACAAAAGAAATCGTAATTACTAATAGTTATTACTGGAAATAACAAGATGAAAACTCCTTGATTCTACACAGTTTCAAGCCTAAAACTTACAAAGCACTACTTCCTTCAGTCATTTTATTTATTTATATGTTACAAAATTTTATTTTTGCTTAAATTCTAACGTGGTTTCACAAATGTATATTTGATAGAAAGTAACAACATCACACTGTAAATACTTCAGAGAACTGTAAGATAGTAAACCTTTAAAATGTCAACAGTCTTAAGGAAACACAGCTATACATAAGTAATACAAAGAACATACATCACTGTAACTTCTCCATGGGCTTTTTTTTTTTGCTTTTTACTGGTAGAAAATACTTTTCATGATTATAACTTTTTAAATACACATCTGTTAAATCCTTTAGAAGTACATGTTGTTTTAAATTTGTGGTGAGTAATGCTGATCTAATAATAGCATGTTTTCTTTACTTAATCTTTTGTTTTAAGCAAAAAGATATATGGATTAAATGCTGATTTTAGGAGACTTTGCTGTTAACTTCAGAGTTCCAGTCAAAATCTAACTGAAGATTCCATAATTGCTTAAATAGCAGCTACTTTTACAATTGTCCTTAATTAGGTCCCAATTTAGCAAATCACTTGGCCATATGCTGAAGTCCCACTGGATTTAAGAATGTGCATAGAGTTGTGCACATGCATCAGAGCTTAGCAGAATTGGCTTTAACATTAGACATTTTTAAATTCTTTTAATTTCTGGAACTTCTGTAGCCTTTTGATATTTGTGTTTCTCCAAAGTTCTTGGGGATTTCAGCTACAATTGCTTCTCACTAGTACATATAGGCATACAATTCTTCTAAATGGTAAATTTATTTCTAAATGCTAAGGTCTGGCCTGAAAAAAGAACTTCAGAATAATTAAATAAATTAAAAAAAAAAAAAAAAAGTAAATCAACTAAGAAGTAAATGGAACTAGACCTATTACCAAACACCTAAAAACAAGATGGGCAGCTCCTTCAATTAATAGGAAATCTCCAAGAGTGGACAGACTGATTACCCAAGAAAACTAAAGAACTGAAATTGTTGTGGCTGCCAACTGAATTTTGCTACTTAAACTTTTCACGTAATTTTGTTTTCCTACAAAACTCTTACATTTCTGGAGCCAAACACAGCATAGGAAAGCTTTTTTTCCCCCCAAGGGGCATGTTCACTTCTCCCTCCTGTGCAGATGAAATTGCATATATATTTGTCTTGTGATACTGATCCTCTGTGCTGAGACAAGAACTGTCCTTTGGGTCTTGTGGAGCCTGTAGCAACAGGCCTCTCTCATCTGGACATATCATCTTAGCAATATCAACAAACTCTGTCTTCAAAGACCATAATCCCCAAATCAGTACAATAAACTACAGGAAAAGATATATATATATATATAAATATATA
>VZRH01003888.1:776914-817890 GCA_013397555.1 Urocynchramus pylzowi
GGCCCGGCCCGGCTCCCGCCCTCCGCCTCGCCCCGGCCCCGCCGGCCCGGCCCCTCGGCGATTGGATTTGCTGGCGGTGACAGCCTCGTCGCCGGCCCGAGAGGAGGGGGGCTCTTTTGAGCGGGCGTCTATCACGCTGCCATGGGAAAGCGAGAGGCGAATGATTCTCAGTGGCTCCCGATTTCCCGTATTTGTTCAGCATTAGGCCCACTTATCTCCGGGAGAAAAAGCAACATGTAGAGGGAAAGTGACAGGCAGAAACGCGCTCCCTCGCCCCTCCATTCTCCCCGCGCTCTGTATTCAAACAAGGGGGCCCTATTACACTGAAAGCTGCGGATCAGCCTCACTCAATTATCGCCGCTAATCCTTATAGCTCTATAAAGTAAATATTTCATTACAATTTCAAATAAACAGTCACCCAATCTAATGAAGCAAGAACTCAAAGTGGCAATGTCATAGAACTTGTTACCGTCATCAAAGGAAAGGACACAGGCCCGTCTGCTAATAATGCGGGAAAAAAAGGGTTCCCGGGCAGATTCACAAGAAGGGGCTTTTTTATTATTATTATTCACTTGAACCTCTTCCTCTTTCCAAGCATTCTTCAATCGTCAAAAATACCTTTGTTTTCTTACCAATTACTGGGCTTGGTCCAGGTACTCACTGGATCAAGATGAGGGACATTAAACGTCCGCAAGCCGCACTAAAATTTAGCATCTCTGGTATCTTTCGAGACCAGCTTCGTACTTTGATTGACTTCATGCTCTTTTAATACAACTGTTACTTTTTAGAAGAAGGAGACTCATGAAGTCTCAAAACATCCTTGCTTCATTGTCCCTTTTTTTCCCCCTACTCTCAAATCAGTATTTGTACTGGATATTTATATGGGAAGATGCCAACACCTTTATTACATCCAAGACAGGCAGTGAAATGTAACAGGATATTTTGTGCAGCAGTTCTTTTAGAACCCCAAACCTCTTCCAGTCTAGACATGACAGAGGTAACAACACGCACTTTGCAGGTACATAGCAGCATTGCTATTCCCTGCTATTTCAGGCAAGCTCGTCATAAAAGCCCTTCTATAAATTTTTATTAACTTGGGTTATCTTTAAGGCAGACGAGCTTTTTTATCCACAATTTTTACAACAGGAAGAACACTAAGTTTATGTCTTGTGTCTCTTTTCAGAAAAATTTTAAAGATGTCTTCTTTCTCCTGCCCTCAATCTCCTGGAGGACTTTCCCACTCCCCTCCTCCTTTCCTTCCCCCCTACCATTCAGCTGAGAAGGGGGATATTCTTTGTCATTCTTTCTCTTTCTGACACAAATGAAATGGGCCTTTCTTCTATCAGCTGTTCACAGAGGAGATATGCAGTGCCTCTTTGAGAAACACTAGAAATACTGAGATCTCAGAGCAGAGCGCAGTAGGTCAGCACATAAAATTTAAACCCCCTAGAGTAAATTTTCACTGAGCAGTCTCCTTAGGTCCTGCTCACATTCTCATGTCATCCACATGTCCCAAGACTAGCCCAGGGTTTAATACTAAAAATACCCTTACAAGGAACTAGAGTAGACTCTGTGCAGTCATCCTGCAAACTCAGCAAAACATTAGGAATTACGGATCAAACTAGCATCTTTTTTCCTCATACATCATCAACTGCAATCTACTGACTAAAAAAAAAAAAAAAAACAACAACAACAGAAACACCAAAAACCCACAAAACTCCATTTATAATATATTCAGAGACTATGTTTTAAGGAGGCAAATTTGAAATCTCTAAGTTTAGTAATCAACTGGTTGAGAACTGCAATGACAAAAAAAGCAGTATTTTCTCCCAATAATGTTCTAGGACACCTATGTAACCCAGTTATCTATGCAACTATACACATAACCAGTTGCAACTGTGCAGTTCTTAGGATAATGAAACAGCATATCCATCTAAAACTCTCAGAACTAAATAGTCACAGAAACACTGACAGAACAGCACAATGAAAACGTATCTTTGGCCATAATGCCAGTAGACACCACGCTGCATAAATACAGAAGAGAGAGCCACAAGTAAGAAATTACCATATGTATACAGACATCTTTCAAGCACACTTTAGCGCCTGTCATAAGGGGACCTGATAAAATTAACTCGTACAGAGAAGGCTAACATAAAATCCTATACCAATTTATGCACTTAATACAGGATTTGAGTGTTATACTGGAAGGTCTTGAGAATGTTCTTCTGCAAAGGAGTGAAGCTCACCCTCAATTAGTAGCTACCCATTACCCCAAATTACTGCCATTCAGATGTCAATCAGTAAGGATGCACTACAGGAATTAAAGGAAAGAAGTCATTTATCACAAGTATTCCCCCAAAGATTGTCATTGTCTTTATTTCTTCAGCTATTCTGTATACATTTTTATCCCTTCAAAATTATTTTTCAGTTTTTGATTTCCACTTCAATATGATTCACAAATATACAGCATCTCAAATGGAAAAGAAAAAATAATCAAAGCCAGTTTACTATTTCACATCTGTAAATCACAAGATTTACAAGAAGAGCCCGATTTTAGTCCAGACACAGTTCCCTTCAACTCTTGTTAATCAATGGTGAAATAAATCTTGAATGCTTTAAAGTGCTAAACATAATTTCCTTATCTCTAAGTATGAATATTCAAACATAATAGTATCTGTTAGGTCAAGGCTAGGCAAAAGGGCATTTTTAACATGGTTAAAAATGGTTTCTTTGGTTTTTGACTCCTGACACATTGTTTCAAACAACTGCTGATCTTTCTGATAAAAGTAGAATTTTCACTGGAGAAAAGTATTACAGTTTGTCAATTGAAAGCACCATTTTCTCAAAAAATATGTGATAATGAGAAAGCCTGGAGTTCTGACTTGCCTTTTTCCTATTGCTGAATGAAAAGGCTATGCAAGAAAAAAAATAATGTATGACTTACAACAAAAGTAAAAACTGGAATTTAGCTCCCTCATTTCCAGGTAACTCCTTTAATGAACTTTAGGCTATGGTACTATTCAAAATTTCTCTTTATATTATGTACTTGGATATACATAAAAGACTTTTCAAATCTGTTCAAATTAACAAAATTAAGTTTGACTTAAAATAAAACAGGAATATATTTACAAAGATATTCATTCTGTCATTAAATGTATTAGATAAAGTTTAGGACTGCCTGCACAGTTTTAAACTTCCTGAGTGCAGAAAGCATATTCCTTAAATCTTCAAGCATTATTCCTTTATAAATCTGAAATGCTATTTTTGTTCAAAAATTAAATTATCATACAGGATATACTGATAATCTTGAAAGGAGAAAAGATTTTGTAAGCATGACTACAAAACAAATCAGATTTCATTTTACATGTATTTTAGTTTAACAGAGCAATATGAAGAGGGATGGAAGTGTCTCCCCATGTAGAAAAGAAAGCTGATCAAAAAAAAATAGCTGCAAGAGAAATGGATTAACCCTGCTCCAGCTTGAATTGTGGGGAAAGTGAGGGGTAAAACTCCAACTGTAACCACAAAGTTCATGTAGTTGGACAGCGTATCAACTTCAGCCTAGCCCATTATTTTAAGTCTGGCTACTCTTCTCCAAATGATTGCAACTTTTTAAAAAATTCAATAAATTTTATAACTTACACAGAAAAAGCAACATAGATTATATTTTTCACTATAATAGTTTCTATTACTGTACTCCGTGTATTTATAGCCCTAATAGATGTACATATTTTGACAGACTTAACATAAAAAACTGTCTACCAAAAAATGTACATATGAAGAACTAAAACAGAATTTCAATTATTAAGTAAAAAACTAATGAAAAATAGCTATACTTTTCAGCAAAAATTTCACCAGTTTTTAAATTCCTTTCAAAATGTTGGGGGAAATCCAGTTTTGTTTTATTTTCACTTAATGTGTTTTCTTAAACATAGATTTGACTGATTATTGCACTGCTTTTGAAACTTCGATATGTGAAACCATATATGAGTGTAAGTATCTTAGCAAGGAATGCAAAATGTTGCCTTCTATAGCTAAGGATTATCTCTGAAATATGTAATCAATACAACTTTTCATATGAATGTACATTTTCTTACACTCTTTATTCTGCTCTTATCTCTAATTATGTGTCTTTAGATAATATTAAGTTTGGTTATATCAAAGGTATTGTTGTTGATAACTTCGTTTTGTGCTTGCAGATAAACAAAATTTGAAATAAACCATTCTGATACACAGAAGAAGTGACTTGAAGACACGGGTCTCCATGAAGTCCAATGGCAAAAAAGTCCTTAGATCTACAATCAGTTAATTGAAGGATGAGTGCTGGAATAAGGGTGTTCAGGTTTGGACAAGTGATCCTGGAGCTGCACATAACCAACCAATACAATCAAGTAGGTGGAAAAGAGATGACACTTGATGTCTTAGAAACTGAAATTAAAATTGATTACAGTTCTGAAAAATATTTGTCGTAAAATAGTGCAGTATGTAAGTAGCATTTTTCCTCTCTGCATGCACCCATCCACACCGTCTTCAGTACCTCCTTAAAATGTGAACCTCCTCAGCACTGACCTGAGAAGCTCTGAGTAAAGCTTCTCCAGAAAGCCCAATGCTCTCAGTTCCATCAAAATGACCTCTTTTCCTACAAGAGGTAACTAGTACATTGCAAGCTCACACTGTTAGGACTAGATCCAACAAGGTGATTAGTGAATGTGGACCTGATAGCCAAAAGAAAGAAACCTACAGGTGTTAGGAATAACAAAGACCAAAGAGGCACAGAAAGCCTCCTGATACTGAGAGGAACCACTTCATTGCCATCTCTTGGTATATTTAACCAGAAGACTTGTATTACTACAACAGAACTGAGTTCATGCCAGTAGGTGAGCAAGGTGGTCAAGAAGGGCCTTCACCCTGATCTTAATTTTCCTCAGTGTGCTGAACCCAGATTACTGAAAGCTAAAACGTCAAGCAGTTCAGCTTGTGCAGGGGAAGCACAGTAGAAACTAAAAGATAAGGCTATCTTCTTCAAATTATCTTCTTCTCAAGGATCTTTTTTTGACCAAAATCTCCTAAAGCTAGAGCTCACGGGTACAACAATTTTCTTGATTCTAATTCATAATTACATGCATGCTTCATTTGCTTATTAATGCAAACATTTGAGCTGTTTGAATTTATCTTCTGAGAAACACAACTGAAATTATTAAAGGTGATCTTAATTTTTAAACAAAATTTCTCCAATTATAAGGACGGAATACCTCAAAATGTCTTTTGATGAATTTGTTTTCTAAAAAAGTTTTCCTCTAAAATTTTCCTACCTGTGTTGACCTATAGCATAATTTTTAAGCTCAAAAAAATAATTCAATATAGAATTAAAGTAAGCATAACATTTGGATAAGGTTGAAAGATGGTTAAAAGGATAAGATTTTAAATGCAAACAGAATAATAATTAATTGCTAAGGTGCTTTTGGGAAAAATCATACACTTGACCCAAGCTGAAGGCTGAAATATTAATCTGTTTCTGTGACAGAGATCAAGCTTCATAGTCGCTTTTTATCCTCCTCATAATAGAAGCAACAGTTGTAAACCATAATGTTATAGTTCAAACAATGCCCCCCCTAAGACTTCAAATTTATTATAGCATTCATCTCCAAGACAAAAGACCTGGTACAGGAAAAAAGCTCTTTTTAGCAAAAAGCATGGTTGTTATTTATGGCTCAGATGCAAAGAATGAGTTTGGGGAATTTATCAGAGATGAAGGTATGAAATGTTTTAGCTTGTTCTTCTCTCTCTAATCCATAAACCATTTTCTCAGCCACCCAAGTGAATTCTAATGGAACAGGAGTGATGAAATAATATTTTCCTAGCCCTTTAACACTTTGCCTACTGTGTGCATTGTGACTTGTTCAGGGAAAACACAGGAGCTTATAGTTACAAATCTTTTAAATCAGAAAGTAAAATGATCTTGTTAATAAATTATGTAAAATGGCCTTGTGGGAAGATTCAACATACCACCGAGTGCTTGTGCCCACTATCAAACCATATTCACTTGCAGCCATTCTTACAAAGGACTTTTTTTTTTATTAATCTTTCATTTGATAGTAATGTGAATTTCCTGTGGATGCCTTGGAGTTATCCAGTCAGCCCCTAACTATCTAATTTGCTCTGGGTAGCAGGAAGGAGAACAAAGGTTACAGATGAGTCCCTTAGTTTGCATGAGGCCATGTGGCTTACCCTCTCTGAGATGCAAGCAATGCCTTGCCTGGTTAGATTTTATGGCAAGCAGTTCTGCTTTGACAGAAACGTTGACGACTGCTGCCCTCACCTCCCAGTTACCATGCGGTATACCCTGTTGTGTAGATTTATTTCCAGATAAAACTTGTTCCTCCCTCTTAGTTTCTGCTGAGTCTGATGGCTTTGCAACAGTGCCACCAGATCACCAACAGTGCCATCCTGGATGCTCCTTCCTCACAGGACAGATTCAGGCAAGAGTATATGTTTGTCTGAAACTACGGTGCTTCTTTACTGGACATCCCTAAAGCTTCACTACTGTAATAAATTCAATTTGGTCTTCTCTTGAATATTTAAGTATTTATTTAAGTAAGTCAAAATTCTGAAGCTGTAGTCTCAGGTGGTTCAATGTTTCAGCTGCAGACCTCTAATCTAGGAAAGACTTAGAGGTTAAGTTTTCCTAGATGAGGCGTAAATAGCAGCTTGGCTTCAGGATTCCCTTAGTATTTGGCACAAGAGTTAAGCAATTTTTTTTAACCCTTTACAAAGACATAGAAGTTAGGGGTCAGAGTACAAGGGTATGTGTCTTTTCATTTATGGAACAAGACAGGAATAGACCAATTTCAACAAGATTTTGATTGGAAGCAATGTCTGCCATCAGCCATTACTTGATTGTCATGCTGGTAAAATTTCAACAGATCTAGCCTGCTGTTCCTTTAAATTTCTTTCCATATTACCCTTCTACAACATCTACAGCAAACGACTTATTACTCTTCTGTGACACATCGACTCCTCCATTTAATAATGTATGCCTAATTATATTGCCAGGTCTCATCCTGCTGAAGTCAACTGGAGAGTTGCCAATGAATTTCCTGAATATGGAAACATATATATACACACAATGAAAGAAGATAAGGGAAATACATACTTTACAGATAAATTCTTTCTCCTCTAGCTCATTTCACATCATGTTTCAAAAGAAATGTACATTGACTTCAAAACAATGAAACTAAGCTATTCATAAGAACAAGAAACTGCAGAGTAGCCAGAAAGGAAAAAAAATCCTATTTAACAAATAAAGTGAGCAGGAAAGAGATAATACATAATCAATCCCCAAACTCCCTTTTTTCTTTCTTTTTTTGTGGGGAGGTATTCAAGTTCATCCATTTACACTTATTTTTTTTGTCTTAGCCATTAGATAATCAAGTTCTATGACTGTCTTTAGCTTTGCCATGACACTCATTTATAAAAATATTTCCCCCTTTCTTTCTGTGTGAAGGAGTCGACTATAGGAAAATTGCATAATTGCACATCCCCCCTTATCCTTTTTTTTTCCTAAGTGCAATATTATCCATTCTGTTTTAAGTTCACACTCCAAGCTGGGAGAACATGCAAGAGCAAGAAGTCTTGTATTCATTAAAGCATAAATTGTGCACCCACTCCACTGCAGATTTCTTTTTTTCCACAGATTTCTTTTTTTCCACTTCTCATCTAAGAAATGTAATCCAAAGAAAGCCATCACTTTTTCAGTCATCAAAGGCCCATCCTTTCCCTCCAACTTACACCTTCTATGTAACTCAGAACTGGGCTAGGGGGCTGAAGGGGGAGAAAAGGGGGAGAGAGGGAGAGGGAGGAAAGATGTTTTAATCTGGGTCAATTACTAATCTGATTCACAGCACAGCCCCACAAATAACTGTAGTACATAAAATTAAGCAAACAGCAAAGGAACGAGACTGGTATGGGCTGGCCACTGCTCTTGGAAGTGTGCATGGAATTGCTGCCCAGCCCTGCTGGCCTGGATGGATGCACAAATTCTCCCCATGAGACTGGGACCTATTAAGCGTGAATCTGCAATAGAGAACAAGGCTTGCTACATCTCTGTTGTAAAAGCAAGCTGGACACTCTTTTCACATCTATTCATGCCAGTAACCCACAAAGCAAAATGCTTCCCTGATTTGTTGCAGGCTGCTTTCCTCTTCTGAAGAAGAAGACAAAATGACAGCATAGCCCCATATTCAGCAGAGGAAAAAAAGGCTATAGTAACATAACATTTTTCTCTTAATAAATCATTTTTAATGACTTCCAATAAATCATCTTGTAATCACATTCCTTTACCACTTAAGCCAGTCAAAGTATACCTCTTACAGTTAAAATATTAATATATTCACATTTCATGTAAAAGCTCATAAAGAGAAAAACTAACAGGAGAGAAATCAGCTTAATTCATTTGAGAAAGCAAAGATTACACTGTAAGTTTTTAAAGTTTTTCTAACAGTTAGTAGTCTGTAAGTGCCATTTATATTTTAGACACCATTTCTGATCAGAATTTCATGATTCCATGTGCACATATACATGCTCCCTGGACACATTCATTTTCACATACATACATAAATGAAATATACATAAACCATACTCTTTTGTCAGTTTAGTAACATTCCAAGCACTTCTGAAGAAGCAGATTATGCAAAAAGACCTGGTGAAATGAGGCATTTAACACTGTAACTTCCCATCACATGTTTTGCATTCCCGATGTCCTGCAGGAATTCTGAAGGTTTTGATGTTTTCTTTTTCTCTAGTTTCATCCTGGTGATTTCTGAACTACAATTTACATCTGCATCACACTACTTTGCCCTGACACAGAAATGAAAGTTAATTAGTTTCTATGACAACCTGATGCATGAAAGGACCACAGGTTCTTTCACATTTGTAAATACATTCCAACTTAGTATTCAGGGTGCAGTCTGTATGAGCCTTAAGTACAAATAGCATGAGTTTGTTTTTAGTAAAGCAGAAAAAAGGACTTAAGTCAGATGACGTGATTAATTGGAGCATACATTTGTCAATGAACAGCTGAGTCCAAATTTACTTCCCTCATCTTTAAAGAAGTCTTAAAACTTCCACTAGAAAAGAGTATTTAGATGTGAACTGGCATTCCTCTGAAAGATTTGACAGAAACCAAGTCTAAACCAGATGTAGTTGTTTTAGTTTTGCAGGACAGCATTAAGCATTTTTTTTGTAAAAATATATACCTTTGAAAGTATTCCAAGGTGTGCCGTATTATTCACATTCAAAAATCAATGTAAAAAATGAGCTTAACACAAGTCTTTGAGCTAATGCTGTGCTTTGACTCCCACAATCATCTATGCTACTTTTTTTCATAACAGCTCCCCGAAATAAAACCCCAAAGAGTATGTATTTCAAAACCTTCCTTCCTTTTTAAAGATGCCATAATGAAATTTAAATTGTAGGGGTTCAATGCTTTTACTCACCTTTTCTCTGCAACAGAGAACTGTTTATTATCATACTGAATACCCAAGAGAGACCCTTGAGCACCAGAACCTTCCCCTGCCTGTAGCCAGGCCTCCTGCTCGCCAAGGAGAGGCTGTGGGACAAGGACTAACACTTCTCATAGGCTTTCTTCTAGTAAGGAGACAACATTGGGATGGTGATTTAACTATTACAGCTATTCTTTCCCCAACAAAACTAGAACCATACCCTTTCCCATGCACAAACACAGGTCCCATAAGTGGAGTCTGTTGGGCAGAGGAAAATCATGTCCTGAAGACATTCAAGAAAACAAAGTCTTAACACATCGGTGTCAGACAATCTGCCCTGCATCACCCTATCATCACAAAGCAGTTGTATTTTTTTTGTTGTTGCAATCATTACAAACATCTTCTAAATAATATGGGTAAGCATGTCCTTTAAATCACAAATTACACGTAAGTACTATGATCAAATCAGATTTTTTATTCTATGACCAAAGAAGCAAAGGAGAAAAAGAAGGAAGTATACAAAGAGCGGATCGTTACTACTATACTGTGATTTCTTTCAAAACGAGAAAACCAGTGTCACAGAGCAAGCTAGAGCTGAAATAAAAATGCAGATATTTCTCCCTCCCAGCCCCCAGAAGCAGAAGAATCACAGTGAATGATTTCCCAGTAAGATGCTGGTACAAATAACCAGGATTATTCCACCTACTGACAGGCTCAGGTACTGACCCTGTATGCTGTCTGTTTGGGTGGACTACTGAATTTGTAAAGACTTCAAGATTCCTTCTTCCACAACTGAAATCCAATTAATAATGTTCTCTGAAGGGACTGTCTTCCACCCTACCGCTAAAGCTTATAAAACACATGGCTCCTGGATGCCAGTCAGAAACCCAGAAATCTATAAACAATGTGTAACTTACAGATGCCCTTCAGTCTATCAGAACCTGTTTTAGTACTGTTCTAAAATCCTAAATCACTCTGTATTATTTATCTCCGAACTTTCCCATATTTTAAATGTCATGGTGTCAGGCTAAGTAATAAAAAGATTAAAAGTTAATAACTGAACTCAATCAGTAACATCTGAACACCGTATTTAGTGCTGAAAATAATGATGGGATATTTGTATTTTCAAACTAAGGAATAATTCTTTTTTTATTCATTTTTTGTCAATAAGCCAGAATGTAGACTTAGGACAGGAGTCACAATGAAAATGTGACTATGCAATCTCCAGTACATACAGATGCAGCTCTAAACTAATCATAAAAAATAGTATTTCAGATGATCACACATTTTTCAGCTTCATCTGCTCTTTTAGAGATTTTTCTTAACTATAAATTGAGTGCTGGAATTTCATTTGCTTTTCACACTAAATTGCCTCCAAGATTTTATAGTCATTAAAAAAAATGCCACAAGTTGTCTTTTTGGATTGTGGAACTTTATCCTCATAAAATAGCATATTACAGTTAAATCCTCACGTACAGGTAAAGTATAAAGAAAAATATGAGTTATCCTAGCAGATCAAGTACTTTTCCTAACACCAGGAAATATGTGTCTCCTTTCACCTTAAAAAGTTAATATGGAAAATCCTCACCTCTCAAAAATAACAAAACCCACTTAAATGCTAGCAAGTCATGCCTGACATTTGTATAAAAACAAAAATAATCTGCTGTCAGCAAAATGTCCAAGTGCCTCTGTCACTCCTCTCAAACATGAACCTTTCCTTGACTACAAGGGTTTTGCTGTTTCACTACGCTCATTAGAATGGAATTTGTGTTAACTTCCATGTACCACGACTTACTAATAGGATTGCTAGCAATTATTATACTGAAATGAAATCAGCACAAACTATTAGATCTGTTTAAACAAGTTAAAAATAAACCTTGATTAAATGTTCTTTTTAAAGAAACTGCTCATTAGGGCTGCAGGGCCTTCCGATAAATTGGTGTTTCATTAACATCAAAGCATGAATCAAGTTTAAACTCACTTACCAAACAAGTTATACTTAAAAAACAGCTTTAAAAAATAACCTGGATTACAACCATCATATAAGATAGTAACTAAATGGCTCCTTATTTACAGAGGTTGGGAGATTTCAAAAGGGAAAATGCCTTCCATGAGGCAGGAGGGAAAGGATATAGAGCAGAACTGCAGATTTATTCCTTGAGCTGGGATGCACACTGCAGTTTGCTAGTATGGAACCAGAAAGGCACTATGGGTACTGAACTTGCAAAAGAGTACAAAAGCACACTGTTTACCTCCAGTATGCTCACTTATAAAGAGGAAAAAACAATTCAAAATCAAAAAGAATGTGGAGTTGAAACTTGAATAAGGCTTAAGCAAGCCATGCATATTTGCTTGAATATTATCTGTTTTCTGTTTCTAAAGCTATTGTCTGTCCTGTAGGCTGAGAATACAGATGCTATGTGAAATAAGTCTAATGACAGGATGAAGGTTAAAAGTGACAAAAGCTTCCAGAGCTGCCTGAGAGGAAAATTTTACTTTCCCAAGCATGCTGTAATGTTGCAGTTTATCCTAAGAACCCAGACTTGACAATTTTATCACATGTATTTTAAAAATAGTCTAATTAACTATTCTTCTGCCATCCCTCTTCAAAGTGAAGAAAGACTTTACAGGCCGTTTGAAAAGGCAATGCTAAATTGGGCAGCTTCTCAAAATAAAACTGATTTTATAACACAGTCTTGCAATCATAAGAATTGTTAAAAGAAATGGATTAACAGTAACTCAGTATAAACAAATGTACTCAGTACATTATACCTAGCTGTACATATATTTTGAAAGGCATTTTTAAAATGGCTTTTTGATATCACTATCATAACAGATCATACAGTAATTTTAACTTAGTCTGTCCTTTCCTGCTTCTATCTTCTAAATTCTACTGCTACTTTTCCTGCCCCAGTATTGAAAAAATGTCCTGGTTTAAAAAGGAACAAACCTCTCAGTTTAAGTAATTAATATTCCTTAATTAAATTCACCAACCCATAGACAATGAATTCTTTATAAAACTGTGAGCTTGCCTAAAGCAACAAAGTCACACTTTTGTTAAAGCATTTTTAGTGTGTATTTTGCACAATTTTTTAAAGTTTAACCTCTGTGGATCAATGTGCTTCCTTAAAAGACTTTAATAAATTAAAGTGCAGAGAGCTTTTTTTCACCAGGCAGAAAAAGCTGATGAGACAGGTTTAGTTTAATCTCAGGCAATAGAAGTCATTAACCATTCTCTCAGGGATTAAAATATAGCTTGCCCTTTTCTTCTCTCACTTATCATTAGCATCACTTTAATCTCCCAGCGTTTCACACTGCTATTTTAATCATTACTTACTGCCTTTTGACAAGTGCAGAACATGCTTTTTCTCATTGAGGCAATATCCTGGTTTTAGCTGACAAATGTAGGACATAATGTAAAAATATCAAAGTGACATCTCTTAAACACACCTTCATCATAAAAATCTCTAAAGTTACAATATTCCTTTGTCTAATGTTTCTATTGAAATTATCATTTAAAAGGTTTCTCTCTTCCACAGAGACAAAAGTTTGTTCTAAATAACACAACAAATAATTTCAGTCAATGGATACAGAGAGTACAAACATTTCAGGGTTTTTAAAAATATATATCTTAACATTTTTGTATATCCCAGCTACAGAATCATAAACTTACAGGTATTTCTTGTAGAGAGGAATAGTCTTCCAACATCACCAGGCAGAACTCAAATACATCATGTGAAATGCTGACCTGCATTATTTGATATTTTATTGTGCACTAGCCTAGAAAAAAAATAAACCAAGTATCTTTCTCTGTCACTTAGGTATTTGTGACTTACTTTCAAGATGAATTTCAGCAAGGGGAGGTGGTGAACCTTGTGTCAGATATAATATTGTTTGAAGCAAAAGCATTATCAAAAGCTTTTTTTTTTAAATTGAATATTTTACTTGAACCTCCTCAGAAACATTTTAAATGCTATAATCCTTTAAGTTTGAGAAAATCCTATGAAGTTTATTCACAGTTCTACAACTTTCAATCAAATTTAACACTAAATATATTATCCAGGGTACAAAGAGTGGTCAAACGATCTGTATTACAAACAAAATCCCACAGGATTCATACAGTTATTAAAGTTTCCTGTCATCCTTAGCTTTAAGTAAATGAATATTTAAAAGATTTAAAATACCTTCTTTGAAATACTATTTTGATTCAAAAAGAAAAACTAACAAAAATAAATTGGTAATGACAGAACTTTAGAAATTATTTTAGTTAGTACTAACACAGTTCCTAATGTTTGGCCCTAAGGTCTTTAATCTAGTCCATCTGTAATGATCTCATAGTACTTTCAACCATTATTTAACTGTTAGAAGAAAAAAACTATGTTGCACTATATGTTTCAACAATAAAATCCCTTCTTAAGCTTCACAAAGCAGAACAATTCATTATTTGATCTCTTTCCAGGTTCAAAGTCTGTCTTATTGCAATACTTCAAAGAAATATGTAATCAAAGACAAACAGCTGTGAAAACAATCTTTTATTACTTTATTATCATCTAGCATATATCTTTAGGGTAAACCAATGAAAATGCTATACAAATAAAACAAATATTTCTTTCAAATGTCTCCTAAGCTATAAATAGACATATAGTTATAATCATTTCAAGGTAGGGCCCAGTCCTAGAAGGTGCAAGAACAACTCCCACCCTGGTATTTCACAAGAATATGCCTTTCACTAATTAGATCTCGACTCTGCAAAAAGCCAAGCATGCAAGCAATTTCATATTTATGAACTGATTTATATCTTTCAGTTGCAATGTTAATAGGAGTAGTTTTAGCCTGTGAATTGTATTTATAGCTGTGCAGCCATACTTTAATTTCCCATACCATATATTACATTACACAGAACAATATTCAGGTTGTCAAATCAAGCATTTTGAAACTGAGAAATCTGAGATGGCTTTTGGTTTAATCTGAATTTTGCCTCCTTTCATTTTTTACATTATGTAATAATTACTTAGTTGTGTGAACCACATGGTATTTTTTCTGAAGTTTTTATGTTTCTGCCCATGTTCTGGATAGACTGCATTAGGGAAATGGGCAGTTATTAAGTAATTCATATGCATCATCCAGCTATTGGACTATACATTGTTCACAGTTTAGCAGACTAGATATATAGAAATTATTGGTTTCTTGCGCTCCTTTTTTAGGACATACATTAAAAACCTCACAGATTCCACCTTAAGCATTCTTTTCCGAATATCTACCTATATGGAATTTTTCACATATACATAAATTAATCATTGGTAATCCAGCACAGGGAGAATCAGTGAGAAAGATGACACCAGGATTCAGGAACTTTCACCTTCTCCACGTGCACATTCCTCTGCTACGCTAACAAACATGCTGAGCAGCCACTACATCCACTGATTTCAGTGGCTGTAAGGAGAGTAACAACTACGGCTAGTAAGAGCCCACATATCTCAAGCTGAGCACCCTGAAAATGAATTATATGCAGTTAGTGGCCATCTGCCAAATGCTTTAATTGAGTTGCTCGGCATCACACAGACAGCCTGTGACAGAAACAGGGACAAAACTGGGTTTGCCAGAGTGTCTTTCTCTTGAATCAATCACAAAAAGCATCCTCTCTCTTTTTGCAGCCCCTGATTTGTTCCAGTTCCTGCAGAAAATAAGCCAAAGTTCCTATAAACAACCATCCTGTGCACCAAAATAAACACGGATGCTAAATAAAAAATAGCATATGATATACTAAATAAAAACTGTGGTCTAATAATAACAACTTAGTGAAAATGCTCCATGGACAATTGATGTTGGGTGTTTAGGAATTTTCAGGACTTGGTTTGGTTTTGTAATCTTGAATAGATGTATGTGTATATATATATACATATACATATATATATATACGCACACACTCCAATCTTGCATCACAGTACATCAGATTTAATTGATCATTTAGCCTTCATCATTGCATAAAATATTCAGTTACTGAACATTATCTTCAAATAAGCAGCAGAAGGTTGTAGGAGCTGAAATGAATTACTGGGGCCACAAGACTGGCTCTAGGTGATCCAGGGTATGAAGAGTCCTGTTCATCTTGTCCTCCTCTATTCCCTTCCTCTGGAGATTCCCCTCAAAGCTGGCAGAATCAGACCTCTGAATCCAGATACTTACTTTGATTTGCTATGAGGATGCTTATATACTTTCCAGCATTTTCCTGACCATCTACCATCTAGCCCTGTGAAATTAATTATTTTGTTTGGAAGGCAGAATTTTATTGAGGAACACAAACAAGGAGAAGAAAGTGTGTTTCAAAAGCATTTGTCTAAGCTAACCCACATCAACAAGAAAAAGCATTGCTTTGATTTCACATCTTCCTTTGCACAAAACTTTCAGTTCCTGCCACAATGCTCAAAATGCAGAAAGTTCTTTCAGACAAGATTTTCTTAAGAAGAGAGAAATAAGCAGCCTGTTATACATCAAATGCAGTGATAAAAATCACGATGATCTGACTGCAAACTAAACCACCTTGTTTTCAAACAAGTTTATGCTTAGGATCAGCACAGTAAACATCACTGAATTCTCCACAAAGAGCTTAGCTGTGTTGCCAGGAACAAAATGTCAAATGCTGCTTAGCTCTAAGCAGCCCCACTCAATGAAATATTTTTGAAAGCATTTCCCTGAAAAATTATATTCAACTTTCAAGACTAAAGAGAAGAAAATGGAAGTTATGTTCTGATCTGCCAAGCCAAATATATGAGTATCTCTCAGGATCCTGATTCCTCTCATGTTGAAACCAGTACCATCAGAGGTACCTCTGAATCTAAAGCAATGTTATGACAAAAAATACATCTTTCAATACATACATCCAATATCTTAATCACATACTGTGATGTCTCTACACTGAATTAACAGTTGGAGTAGAAATTTTTCTGTAGCTTCCTAAGATTATCTGACAGTCCATTTTAGAATTAACTGGTAAGGCGGACCTTTATCAAGTAAGGTGGACATCCTGTCAATTTTTCTTGTGCTACCCAGCTAGAGACTAACGGTTTTACTTAATGCACATTTTCAGGTGTCCACATTTTCAGATATGAAATAAAGTTAATTCTGTAATGTTTTTTGTAACACAACTTAGAGGTCAGAAAATCAGAAGGAGAAAATTCTTCTTTCATTCATGTAATTTGAACTGTAGGTCTACTTCTGTATTCTCTTATTGGGGATCATTTTCTGGGGACTTGTAAACTTCAGGTGATCTAACAGATATAAAAATAATTCTGATGCATCAGTTCATACTAAACATATTGTCACACAAACATATCATAAATGGCCTGGAAAGCAAATCATGTATTTGGCCAAAGGATAGACTAAAATAATTACTCGAGGTCCTTTTAGCTATAGATTTTATGATTCAGTGCTTAAAATATGATACGATAATTCAGCTAAAAAGGCTGTTCACATACCTACAACAAACGTTCTCCCCCCAAATACTTCTAATCCATTTATACAAAACCTGACTAGATGTTCTATCCACTCATAATCCCTGGGAAAAAATATCTTGCTGGACATAGACAATCAACTCCTATTCCATACTGCTACATGAATGTGCCATCTTTCCTTAGATAGATGCAAGGTACCAAACGAAGCAGAAAAAGAAAAGGGTTGCAAGAATTTCTTTTACAGAAAGATGTTGTTTTACACAGTTCAACCAACTAATCAAATCGTTGAGAGATCTGCCACTGAATTCAATTAGAACAGAACAGTGCCTTTGGTTACAAGAGTTTCTGTATACATAAATTTTATAAGCGGGTAGACTGACTCAGCAGAAACAAACAGATGATATCAGCAAAGGTAGTCTTCAAAGGTTAAAACAAGAATCAAAATAAGGTAGCACAAGAAAAAAAAGAGCAACAGACATTTGCCCTCAGTCTCAGTTCCACCCACCTTTATGAGGAGCGGTGTCAAGTCACGTCTTTTTTCTCTTCCTACCAAATTATAGCCCTTCCAACAAGTAATTATGCAAAGGGAGAGCGAAACTGAGATTGGGTTAGTCACTTGCTTATGAGTAAACAGGCAATAGTTACTGACTTAAGACATTACTATTATTTTAATTATTATTATAAGCACACTCATATCAGCTATCCAAGTCACCCAACTGTTTAAGGATTTTCTTGTAAAACTGCAATAGAAAATTTTCAGTTTCCTTAGTGTTATGTGGTTTATAAAGCCATGGATGAGGTTTCCAGATCTTCAATGCTCAAAATACATATTCAGCATTCTACCAGATGTTAATTTTAAAGCTATATTTAAGTGCTGAGCTGCTCATGAAAGCTACCTTCTCTTCAATTTTAGGTGCTTCCTAAAATACTACCTCTTTCTATATGAATGCTTCAGTTAATCTGGGGCATAGTTGCTTTTGCTCACAGTAAGGAGCCTGAAGATTCATGTACATTTAACAAAAGAATAAAGAAACACAGAAGCTGTAAAATGTCTCAGCGTGTTATGGGAGTTCCCACTGGTATACAGGCAGCCTCCTATGCAGCACTGTCCATACCAGCACTGCAAACCTGTGACTGACCATACTTTTAATCCCAGTACTGCTATTCCAATTAATAATTTCTTATCTATAATATTATAATACAATAAAACTTGATGCACATCTAAATGGAATAGGGGAAAACCAACTGAATCCAAATGCAAACACAGCTAGTATGTCCTTCTAGGATGGATTTGCTGAGAACACCTTTCCGTGTGGAAATAAAATAAAAAGTATTTCAAGTACAGGTCAGATCTTTATGTCTTGTTCAGGGAATGGTGAAAAAGGTGAAATTCTCCAGCACAGTAGAAAGAGAAGACATTTCTAGACTATGATCAGGTGTAATTTCCATCTGATGAGTAAAGAAGCATGTAAGCTACAGTGTTTGTTAATGTAACAGAAAAATTATACCTTTCAGATTAATTTTCTTAAAAAAACCTTAAAATAAAAAGGTTTATGCAAATGCACATGACTCACCTGAGAAACAGGATTCCTTTTATATAATGTGTTTCTTCATACCTATGTAAGGTACATTTCTGGGACCTTATAAACCTTAACAATGTCTATGAAGGACATTGACACCAACAAAAACCTGATCTTATTATTTATGTTAGTATTTCAAAATGAGTTATCTAGGTAAGAGAAAGAACGTCTAGTTGTTTGTCTTCCAAGAGAACAGATGTAAAAGAATCTTTTTTATTTCAGTATCATTAAGAAATATTTCATACCACCTAAAAGTTTCTTTCAGTTAGACTAAACTTAAGATGCTGAGAAGACAAAACGGTATGAATAGCTTACATGAAAAGATTTAAAGTCTCAGTGAAAATGTTCAGTCTTCAAAATCCGTTTTTTACACATTCACTGAGGTTTGGAATAAATGCCTGGAATATTGGTAATGGATACAAGCATGATGTGGTGGGGGAAGGAGATTATTGAAGAACTAGATGAACTACACGAGACCAAAGAACTGAGAAGAGAAGGACCCAACTATGAAATTCTTCTACAGTGAGTATATTTAGCAATAGCTGGAATTACTATTAAAAAAAATATTTCTTAATGTAGCAGAAAGTTAAGTAATTGGTCTTTCTAGAAACATAGAGCAAACCATGAAGAATACACTATTTCAGACCTATTCCAATGTATTTTCAGTAAATGGACCAGACAACTGTCTTAAGCATCCTCTGAATGCTCCATGAAAAAACATGAGTCATCACAATGTGTGTTAATATTTGCACTGAGACCTTTCTAACAACAGATATCTACATGAAGAAAAACAGGTTTTTCTACACGCTAAGTGTAGATAGTGCGGTGTGATTATTCTGTCCCTTCCCAAAACACTTCTGAAACTGGATTCTTCTGGGATTCTTCTAGGCCTCCTGTAGCAAGTTGCCTTTAAAATGCCCCTCTGCATGTCAACAGAAAAGCTTACTTTCTCCTAGAAAAAAATAAGTAAACAGATCCAACAAATTCTGTGAGACTAATCACAGAAGTGAACTCCAGAGCTTGCTTGACCCTTTTTACGCATCCCTCAGAATCCTTTCAATAGCCTCAAGCACACAGGCAAGAGCTGTTTAACAAAAGCATCCTGGGTGATCTCTACTGTCAAGACATACAGTAAATGAGATAATTCTTTAAGATAAATTGTGTTTAAGAATGAAATTATCTTGGAAAAACAGACAAACCCATCAACTCATCAGAGCAAACTACAGAGTGAAGTGTGTCAGCTGCACAACATTAGAAACATCATTAGCAAGCAGGGATATTTTGGGCTACCCAAAATCCAAATCTGCTGTGCAAAATTTGAATAAGATTTTGCCCAAAGGTCTTGATGATTTGTTGTTAAGTGCAGAATAACCAAGATTAAAAATGTAAGTGCATATTTTAATCATTCCATAATTTAAGTTCTGCAGACTCCAATCCCAAGAGGAGGAGGACATGGACGTGCAAGGCAAAAGCTGCTTCCATATAAAATGGTTTTACAGCTGAACACTAATGGAAAAAATAACCTCCTAGCTATGACATCATTGTTTTACCATTAGCAACCACAGATCAATGAAGAACATGACAAAATTTCAGGGGGGAAAAATAAGATAAGGCTTCTCCCCCCTGCCATAGGAAGAGGTTTTTTCTGTCCAAAATATGGAGGTTTTAAGTGGGATATGAATTCACAGATCAAAGTGCAAAAATCACCAAGCTGTCATAGACACATGCAGGCAAAAGACTAAAAAATATACAAGCTTGCTTGATTATCATGATTCCATCCATGCATGTTCACACAAATACACAGCCCTTAATTCTTCACATTATTTCCAGCTATTCTAGAGAGCCCTGTCCAGCACTCAGTGCAGCACAGCACATGCTGTGTGAGGAAACACTCAGTGCAAATCAACACTAACTGCAATTTAAAATGTGTTGCAAGGCTTTTCCTTACTTTATCGGAAGTTCTGTCACAACCATGCAAGGATATTAAATATTTATTTGCAACATCTGAAATCTCAAAGATTTTCCCAGTACAAATGAAATAGAATTTAAAAGAAAATTGGGGACTTTTTCTTTGTTTTAACTCCAGTTAAAGGTTATAAAATATGCATTAGAATGGGCTGGCACAGATTAAGAGAACACAAAGCATTTATAATTTTATGTTTACCACTTTTCCCAAGAAGTCTAATTTATTTGCCCTAGGGAATAATACTTTCCATAATATTTAGCATTCTAAATATGATGTGATTTCTATAAAGTAGGTCATACAAAACTTGTAGAGAGTCTCAGAGGGTGGGGAGGAAGGTTAAGCAAGTCTATTGTTTGTTCTGTTTACCACACATGGTAAACTGACAATGCTTAAACACTTTTTTTTCCTACTTTTTTTTTTAACTTTTTTTTTAATCTGAGTCTTTTCTTCTTGGACCAAGGAATTTTCTCCGTCACAGAGTAATAGAGCTTGAAAACTCCAGCATCAGCAGGGAAGGCAGGCACTCCTTAGCCAGCCACTGTGTGAGAGAGAAAATGCAATTAAGGCTCCCACCAGGGACAGAGAACTAAACAAAACCTGCGTCTTCACACAAGAGCCTTTTTCTTGAATGTGAAGTACAAGGCCTCAAATCTTGTTGGTGAGATGCTAGCATTTAGGACAACACACTTTCACATTTTCTCACAGCGGATCAAAGTAAATAATGCAAGGGCAGCAAACAAAAGGGAAAACTCCAGCGCGCTTACATTAAAAAGAGATTACAGGGGGCTTACAAGTGATTGAAGGAATAGATGTCATTTTCAGAAACATATAACTAAGATCTTTAAGTACAGCTAGCACAGCGATCTGAGTAACTCGCTGACATTCTAGCAGGAGAGACATGCAAGCAAGTTATGTGTTCAAATACTCAATGCAAAAAATATGATAATTGCTATCTCACGCATTTCATGTGAATTCAACTATTCCTGATCTCACTGAAGTCAGGGGAAGTTTAACTACTGATCTTAAGAAAAAAAAGAAGTGTTCTGGCCTACTTTCAGTCCACACCTCTAATTTATCTTCATCTCTGTCCTCATTTAAATAAATGTTAATGGCATGACTAATTAGGGTTGTTCCAAGGTGTGCATGGAAAAAACATACACTTTTCAGTGTATCCACCACCATGGCACAGGACAGCATAAATCTCTGTTAATTCCAACTTCCGTTTCCTTTGAGAACACCAATCATTAATAAAAGTAGTAGCCATTCTTTATATCAAGTCATCAATGTTCACAAATCTTCTGTATCTCAAGATGAACACATTTCACCCATCCTTAGATCTTCGAGGCTTTCCTATCTGTCTTGACACAGAACTCAGAAAAGCAATGACAAATGCATAGCATTGCTTGATGGTTTTTAAGAGGTTCCTTGTGACAAACGTCATCAACATCTTATTCACTTTGCTGGGACACAGCTGTATTAAACCATGACTGAATGTGACCTGGAAAGAGAAAACTTGCATGTTGAGAAAAAAAAGAAAGACAAAGCTTTCAGTGAAAGTACTGAAGTGAATCAAATGCACTTCAAGTAAGGTTAAAGAGAAAGCACTTCAAAAATAGAAAAGGTTTTGCTCTGGTGAGAAATGCTGAAGATGTCTGTTGCCCATAGCACACACACAGAAATTCTTTGCTTAGTTCTGATTCATTTAGAAACCTGAAGCTGTGGATGAACATGCTTACAGAGTATTGTATGCCTAACGTAATGTAGTTGTGTGTATAACATATGCCTATTTTCAGAAACTCGTTTTTTACCCCATTATCTGCCTACACTGCCTTTCATCTCCATGGATCGACACCTCCAGATGATGATTTATCTCTATCCAAGAAGCTTCCACTAGATGGCCAGGGCAGAATCCATGAGAATCCGAAGCATTTGGTCCAAGTCAGTCATCTAAGCTCCCCCTGTGGTCAACAAAGAGAGAGGAGGAGAGGGAGCAGACAGAGACAAGCACCCCTAGAGAGCAATGCATCACAACTGTCTTACAACACCCCCTGAAAATGTCTCTCTCCATTAGAGATAAAGTCCATGACCTCAGAGAATCCACATGACTAGTTCAGACTGGCTGACTAATTTCTAGATGACAAAAGTTAGTGAGATGAATCCCATTCTGGCTGATAACGAGCAGAGTAAGTCTCTCAAGAACTGTACTGTTGTGAGCTCGATCCACATCTGCCTATTCAGCAGAAACTGAAAGATAACACTGTTTGGGACAGTAAAATCAGGTTCCATCTAGATATTTTCCAATATCACTGAAAAATAATCCATTAAATCAAATTTTTCTTTCCTCTTCCTAGTCTCATCCTCAAAATGCCCCATTTTTTTCAGTTAAGAGTCCTGGTACAACAAAACATACCAAATTCCAATCTTTCTTGTTTCCTACCAGTCTCTTCTTTTTCTACTGTTTGTAATAATTTGACTTTTTATCAAGTAAAAAGTATATTCTGTTGAAAAAACAACTGCTAATACCAAAGGAGAAGGACAAAAAATGTCAAACAATATTGTGTTCTATATACCGTATCTCTCTTGTTATCTAAGTAACAATAATAATGCTATCTTATAAGGTTGAAAAAACAAATACTGCAGTTGTTACTTCAGAAAAAATATTTAAGTAAATGGATGTCTTATCTGCAGAAAGACTTGCAAGATCTGTAGGGCTTCCTGTGAAAGCCTTTTAAGACAGACAATACTTCAGGACTGACCTTTCAATATATAGTTAATCTGCTTTCTATTTATATGAGCATACACTCAACTGAAATAAAGCAGTTATGACCTAAACCATGGCAAATCAGCCAACACCATGAAAGAAAACTGAATTACATAAAAACAAAATTAAACCTGCCTTCTATCCATACATAAAAACTGCGTATCTTCTGCAACCTTCTCGCAGAGAAACAGCAGCAACATGTCCTGAGTGAAGATGTTGTCCCGTAACCATTACAAAAGAAAAGGTATACTTATTCTTAGCATTCAGTAGTGTCCCCAGCATCTCTTCTGATGAGCTGGTGCTGATGCTGAGCACTATTTCAAAAAACACTCAAATATTGATTTTAAACATTTCACTTCAGTTGGGTAAAAGCCTACTAAGTAAAGTTAATTTTCAAGGAATTAGCTAGTGCTGGAAAACGCGAGTAAATCACGCTAATTTTCATTTAATGGCACTAATGAAACAAGATAAATATTGCATACGACTTATTACAATTTTGTTTTGAAAATCAAACAGTTCAGAAAATAATCAGTAGGCATTCAATCAAGGAGTATTTTATCATGTGTAAATACAGCGAATTAAATTAAATTCCTACCACTTTATACATTCATTGACTTTTATGTCCTTTGTATATTTTTATTCTGTTTCAAGAAGTCTGGATCTAATTTAGAAAGAAACTGAAAAACAAACTATGAAAACTAGCAAATATAAAAAGCCTATTACTCAGCCACGGAAGATACTGTCAGGCTTCATTATTTAGATGAGCGTTATAAGTTATTCTATTGTGTGTTCTGTTTAAAATTAGAAATACACAAATTAAAATTCTCATTGAGATTAATTTCAGGAACTGAAATAGAATTTAAAATGTACACTTACAGTGATGTTTAGAACTGCTGCATGTGGTGATACTTGATACATACATTTGTATCACAAAGCAGTTGAGATTTAGGATACGTTGCAAATGAGAGGAATAAAAAGTATTAATAAAACTTGAATTAATTTTTGGTAGCTAGGAGAATGCATTATAATACAGCAAAGTTTTTTGTTTGTTATAAAACCAGACATTAGAATATATTATTAAATGACACTTTAACCCATTATTTGAGTTCTGCTTGACATACACTCATGCATGTATATGTGAGTGATCGCTTATGCAATAAGCCTGGGAAAAATGTAAATTGTATTTCCTCATAGTAAACTGCAACTGAATTAGACTACTGGGCAGACATAAACAATGCAATCAAATTCCCTGGCTTTTTATTTAGCTTCCATTTGACTTAGTATATATTTGAAGAAAAAAAAAAAAAATTGCGTTTCTCAGGGTCTGTGACATTGCAGGCCATGAGAGATTCAATGTCAGTGCCGACATACAAATTTATTAGTCTATAAAATTTGACATTCTCTTATTTATTCACAGAAAGGACAAATAAGATATTTTTTCATACTTACCAGAAATATCTGGGAGTGTTTATATGCTGCTCCATCTGGAGGATGCAAATAGTCGAGGCTGCTTTACAATTCAGCAGGCAAAGGCCTGCTGAAGGATAACAAATGACTTCATGGTGAAACAGCTATTGAAATTCTTTCAGTACGTGATATTAAAAACAACTGAACAAACAGAGATAAGGGACAAATAGGATTTGAAACAGACCTTCTTTTTTTTTTTTTTTTAACCAGTGTAAAAGAAAAACAAATGGAGCTCCTAGCTGAGTCTATACCTTTTACTAATTTCTAAAGGTAGTTTTATTTTGTACCTAAGACCTCTCATAGAATGATAGATACTGAATGATAGGTTTTGACCAAGTTTAGTGTCCTAGATATGAAAATGGTAACAGGACACTCTCTCTGGAATCAAGAAGATGGGACAGGAAGGACTTTATCATTCTATAACATGTTTTTTTCCAAAGGGAAAAAAATTACTTGCTCCCTATGTGTACAAGACATTCAACACAGAAAATATAGTAAACATTTATAAGCAATGAAAATTTAACTTTATTTTAAAAGCCGAAGTTGTCTCTGTCAGAAGTTTGGTTGAATGACCAATACAGCTAAACAACTGATGAAGCATGAAGATGACCATGTATTTCAAAGACGGAAAAGAAGGAAGCAAGGAAAACAGCAATATGCTGTGATCTGATGATTTAGGATTTCCATTTTTCATGGCATCATACTGTTATGCTCATTATACTGCATACTGCCAAAAATCCCAATAACAAACCCCCCTAAAAACATGAAACTGTAAATTGTTTATATCAGAAAAGACTTCGAGGAGTCCTCTGGTCCAACTCCTACTTCCAGCAGTGCTAGCTTTCATTGGTCCAGCTTATAACAAACAGTAGCTGACACCAATAGGCAGATACACAACAGCAGAAAATCTACCCCAGCTGTTGGGCAATCATTGTATGAAATACAGGTTGCCTATGAAACAATCACAGGGAGCCCAGTAAATTCCTGAAGTCTCCAAAAACATCAGTGACTCAGGGCACAGTCTGTTGTGTACTGCTGTGCAGGGGAGAAAGTCCTTGCAGAACCCTGATATCATCATTTTATACCCTGAAGCATGGGACTGGATATTTGTATTTTAACAGGTATTAATATAAATGTCACTGTAGCCACACAACTACTCAGATCTTTAAAAACATTTTCCACAGTATTTGGTTTAGCCACCTCCTGCATCAGGAAGAAGGAAGGAAGATGGACCAAATCACAGCCTGTACTTCTGCAAGGAGCTGCCATCTCAGTGATGCTTCATACACCCTCATCCTCCAAAAAACCTTCTCAGATGCTACATAAGTATATTTTGTTTACATACTTCTGTACTTCTCAAGTACTATAACCTTTCTTTTCTCTTTCAGGGCAAAAGGGGAAAACTAACAATCGAACCAATCTCAAGACAAATATTCATTCCTAAATGTAAGTCTACATCACAAAAACAAGTGCAGCTGCACTGGTTACAGTCACAACTTTTACCGCTTCTTACCACGGTTTTAATAAAACCCTGCTCTATCTGGCATATGCTCACAAAGTTATCACTGATTGAGTTAGCATTTCTCAAGAATATATCTATATAACATAACTATATTTACCCCAACTTTGCACCCAAATGGGAGCAGGTACAAGATTAGACACCAGTCTTTATGCAATGCAAGAATTCATGCTGACAAATGAACAGTGCTACCCAATATAAAACTCACATCATTTTATCACCTTCATACCAATCCAGTTGCATTCACCCCACACTAAAGACCAGAAACTTTGGAAAATGAACCTGAAGTCAGAAAACTGTCTGGGCTAGACAAACATTGGTTATCATGATAGTTCTGCTCCTCCAGATACAAACTCCAACAGCACAAATAATACAACCGAGTTTCAGTGAGTTGCCCAGACCTTCTTGCTTTGATACACTTCAAGCACAGTGATATACAAAAAAGTTTGCCAGAACTGTGGTAAAATAGAAGACCTATTATTTTAGTGTTTCTTTTCCTTAAAACTTCATTTCCTATACAAAAAGGGGAGAGGGACAGATAGCATAATTTGTTTAAAAAAATCCTATAAACAGCTTCTGGTTCCATACAAACAAATGAAATATCAGAACTTATTATTTCAGCGAAATAGAGTCTAAGTCCATTAGCTTATTCTCTTCAGCTCAAAATGAAATATAAAAGGGAAAAAAAAATTAGACCTACATGACTTCTGTACTTTCTTAACTTGATATGATGTAAAATACTACTCAGATTTAAATCCACTTCTCTAAAGTAGCATTTGGCATTTCAATCAGAAAACCATCAGATGTTCTAGTTTAGCAATCTTAAGGCTGCTACAATTCCCTTGAGACAAGATATTTCATGTTCCCCAGAGCGCAGGTATTCTAAGAAGTGACTTGCTTAGTAAGGGGACATTCACAAAATGTTACAATTTCAACCTAATTAGAAAGAAATCTTATTAATTAGATAATCATCTAAAAGGATATTAGATTTTTTAGATGGAGGGCAAAACAGAAGCACTGTAAGGCCCCATCTTTTCCTGCCATTTTAAGTAACTGTTCTTTCAGTTTACTTCTCAAATCATTGAGAGTTTAACAAGTTAATCATACTGGAATAAAAAAGTTATCTGTTGAAACAACTCCCAATGGCAAAGCAATCCTCCCTCATTGTTTTATGTACTTGTACGTATGTATGTAATACTTATAGACAGGTAATTTTATGCATGCACGAATATCTCTGTGCTTAAGTTCATGGAAATGGCATTTCTCAAGGAAATGTCTGTAATTTTTAAAAGTACTCCTTCGTTTCAGAATAAAACAAAGATCTAACATTCCACAGACCTTTCTTTTCCAGCCAAGTGATACACTTTTATCAAACTACTTACTGAGCCCTATTTTACTTTACTGAACATAGGGCCTCTTTATTTATTCTAAATGTTTTGTTCCGAATCTCCAAAGTATAAAGAGAAAAAGCATTGAACCCTTCCTTTTCACCATCTGCTTTCAGTAACTCTAATCAACAGACAGAATACACAAATCTACACATTCAAGCTTCAGACCATAGAAATAATGTGTTTAAATGGTGTTATAAAAGAATAGCAGCTACCTTGGGCTGGTTGCAACACTCCTTGTTCTACTGCCCCAGTGCAACAGGGTGGTGTTTGTTATTTCTACGGCTAGAACTTCATAGATTCTAACTGTATTTCCCATATAGACCAACTAATTAAAAAGTTCAAAAGCTAACTTATCTCATTCGGAGAACTTGCATATTCCCACTGACAAACCAGAATGTAAACTTGTCTTCCCGTTTATTTACCTTCTGTAAGTTAGCATAAAGTTTATCTTACCTTTTCTAGTTAAGAAAGGTGTCTGAACTTCCTCAGCACTTAAAGGGTCAAAATTTATCATTTCAGTTCATCTAATAAGTAATGTTTTTGCCGAACAAAACCAATTCCCAATAAATTCTCACTGTATTTGTGTGCTCTGATTTGATTTAGAGGCCTGTGGGGAGACACCATTTGGTAGCACAGGAACACAGAGGGGTAGGTGGTGCTGAGGAGAAGTAGAGCTCATGTGCCAGAAGTGTTATTGTGTCAGGTTGATTTATTGAGTGAGCTTCACTTCACCGAATGTTCCGAGATATTTATTTCCCTAAAGGCTCTGCAAAGATATGAACAGACCTGCATCCACAGATGTCATCATTGCTCATTTTACCGAGTCATGAAATTTTCTCAACTGCAATTTGTCCATCTAAAATTGCTGCAACAGAACAATGTCAATAGTAGCTTCCTACTCATACTACCTCCCTCTACTACTCACTCTTGCCACATCTATCTCCTAACTTCAGAATTTAAAGACACAGAGTTCTGTCCCTCTGGATGTTATCAAGCACTTCCTTTTCTTAACCTGCTAGGTATTGCAAATAAATAAAAAATTGCAAATAAAGGGAGTAATTAGATGCCAAAAGTAATTAATTATTAGTGCATATGACTGAACAGATGAAAGAATACCAAGTGACAAGAGAAACGTCCTACTTGACCAAGTTGGATTAAGAATCCCATAACCTGAAATTAAGAATAGTCAACTCCTGTCCTTTTCCTTGGACTTTTTGTTTTGCTACTTTCTTTTTCAGCAGTAGGTGCTGAGAGAAGTGAGCAAATATCACTCTCACTCTACTCATAATAGCAAAGAAGAAACAGATTCCATTGGTCCTGACTTGATTTTATAAGTGTGGAAAGGAATAAACAGAATATTTCTGTATGCTTATTTGAAAAGACACTAAATTATACGTAAGTATACTGAATGTACATATGCTCCGACATGTTCGAAAAAACTTTAACTTTGCTAGAAATAATAAAGAACTTAAGGCATTTTAAGAGCTAGAAGTGATATAAAAAGCAAATATCCCAGGCAATGAAAATAAAACAGTTTGTAAAGCAATCATAACTTATGAAAACTAATGTTTTTTTAAAAAAATACTACAAGAAAAAAATGATTTTGTATTTAACACAAGTATTAAGTTCTACTTGAATCCTTAAAGTTTTCCTTTAGGGTTTCAGAAGGATAATGTCATTTTACACTAAGTTTCAGGTGCTAGTTGGATTTAAATAATGCAATCTATAAACAGGATATTACATCAGGAAATAACATAAACTCTTGCACGAACTTTATCCAAAATGCTGCTTCTATGCTACAGGAGAAGGTCTATTTAAATACACATGTAAAAGTGAGCGCTTGTGGCCTATGTCAGAATACACTGTTTTATTTAAATATGTTAATATTTCTCATTATGCCATTAACAATAACCTTCATCCATTTGTGAAAAACATTTTGCCAAGCATGCACATAAAAAATTAGCAAGTGAAGCAAAATCACCTTAATTTGCTTTGGACCAGCAAATAACCAACTAATTTGCAGAAATCCCTGCCAAGCACTCATATTAAATGCTTCATGCTTATTTTATGACCTCTGCTGCTCCTCTCCTTCCCAGGCCCTGAATCATATGATCATTAACATATTGCAAGGTCTGAAACTTTATTTTTTACATTCTTTAATTAATGCCTGTTTATAGAAGGCCATAGGACTTCAGATCCAGTTAATGAAACTTCGCTCCCCCAGGCCCCTGGAGCCCAATAGAGAGCTTTCTCCTCTGTTGTTTTAGTAGCTTTTTTCCAACTGTTTGTTTATACACACTTAATTGATCTCTTTAGTCCCAGAAGCATTCCAGAGACACAACCTGTTCTGAGGCAAGCTAAAGTTTTTTTCCCCTTCTTTATAAAAGCCCTGATTGCCCAAGGTTATCAGTTTTAATTTGAAAGTTGAAGATTCAGCTTTATTTACACTGTCTAAAAGACAAAATTGATATGGGCCCTGAAGTGTTCATTTTTACATTCATACGCAGCAGAGTGGATTGCAAACACATACTGTATATAATTATTTTGATGTAGAACTAAGTAATTACTAAACACTGCTATGTCTTGTTTTATTGCATTTAAAGAACTCAGTCTTCATAACAAGTTGAAAATAAGAACAAATCAGCCTGCCAATGCATGAAATTTTCATGGCTCTTCAATTTACATTTTACATATTCCCTATGACAAGAATTTCTATTATGCTATTCTCTTTTTTCTGCTATAATTAAATTAAAAAAAGTAATTGGCTGGTGCTGCACACTGCTGCAATGTCTTAATCACATAGACAAACAGTTTTACAATAGCTTACACCATTTGCCACATGGGACAATGACATTATTGTACCAGGCTATAAACCAGGAGACAGATATCACATACCAGCTATCAACTACTGTGTTGAATCTCCTGGTGCCTGCTTGTGAAAACAGAGGAGAGAGATACGTTTAGTATGTTGATTGGCAACTCTACATCTGAAATCTTAATTAAGTACAAGTGACCAAGACTAACAACATGATAAAAGCAAACTTTTCTGGTTAAAATGAGTGACATTAGAAACATCTACTTTGATTTCAAGATGTAAAAATCCTTGAGCAGAGAAAATAACACAATATACCGCCGCTTAAAAAAAAAGAAAAAGGAACTAAAAATACGTTCAAGGTTGTTTTTAAATGTGAAAAATAACACAGCTAGCAGCCATCAAGTAACTTTAATTCAGTAAAATCAATCTTTTTCAATAGGATAAGAAAAAAATGCCAGCATAAAAGACACAGTTGCCCTTAATTATAACTTCCTAATCACCTAAACTGATTTAGAAAATACTTCCTCCGCATTCCTGTTTAGAAAAAACTACCATGAGAAAATAAAAGGCTTCCAAAACTACTCTTCGATCAGGAATATTTTTAACAGAACCTGGCTTCTAACAAATGCTACCATATTCAACTTGAAAAGAAATGCATTTCAGAACCTACCAAGTCATTTAACTTGAAACCTGTGAGACTTTTTAGATGGAATTTCAAATAAATTCAAAAGGTGGGGATTTCTCTAAAACAGAAGCTAGTCCTGTAAGTTCCTATATGCTTTATTATTTTACTTTTCTCAGTTTCTGGGATACACATATGTTAAAGACTCATCCCAGTTATAAAGTCAACTGGGATCATAAAATGAGCATCTCAGTGCCTAATGAACTCAACCAAACTGGCATAGTAAGACAGCATCTAGCACACACTAAAAGGCTTAAATTCCTTGCAAGAGTCACCGTGATTGGCTTTTTATTTTTATCTTCTACCCCACAAAATCACCTTTTGTGGAAAGTTTCTCAGATCTGAGAATTTGGTTAGACAATGAGATACAAAGGTTGAGGTTCTTCACATAAGAAAGTTCAAAACCACATGAGCTCACCTCCCAGAAATACACATCAGACAACTGGCCAGCTGATGACTATTACAGAGAGGTTTTATTCAAACTGAGCCACCCATCACACAAAATTATTTAACATTTTATGATCACAAATAATTAGGAATTAGGGCACTCAGTGGTAGCCTACAGCCCTACTTATATATTCTTTTTCATAGCACAACAAATGGTTTCACCTATTACATATGGAAGCAATATTCTGGGTGTTGCTCCAGAAATTAAAGACATTTTGGTTGAACAGCCCCTTAATAAAGTTAAACCTAGGTGTATAAAGCTATTCGTAGATATGATATGTGCATATCAACATTACAGTTACATTTCTTTATCTGGATTTTCTTCCACTTCAAGAAAGAAAAAAGATTTTGTACTATTTCTCACTAAACTAAGTTGCCAGAAGAGAACTTACTGAAGATATTCATCCTAAAACACCACCACTAAACTCCTAACACCAAATCTCAGTTATTTGATGGGTAGAGACAGGAGATCAAATCAGAGCAGCAAGTAGATTCTAATTGCATGGAATGGGAGAGGTCTAATAGTGTGTCTCAAAAATCCTGGTCCTTAGCATATAGTAGACCCCAACACCAATACTAACAGTTCCGTGGTTCCTTTCAAAAACTCATGCTGATAAATCAAATCCATCTTGTGTTAAGAACAATGAAGCCACCATAGGGGGGTATTTAGTCTTCCTACTTAAAATCCCACAGAACCTAATGAAGCTGACCCTAGAGAAGAAATGTGATGGGAGAACTCCAGGGAATTAGCCAAAAATCTTATAGCTGTTAGTGTAAACTCATTGAACTGGAAACTGTTGTGTATATACTTCCTACCTATAAATCTCTCATATCGTAACTGATTAAGGCGGAATAGGCATGATCCTGTTCCCACTGATGACAATGGCAAAACTCCAATTGACTGCTTCATTCCTGGATTTGGCAAAAGAATTCATCAGCTCCCAATTACTGTTCAGCACAAAGGACTTGGATGTATCCTAAGGTTTTTCTTACCTCAGCCAAAAGATATTTTCTCACTTTAACCTATTTGTATTTCTACTGCTAAGCAGAACACAATGAATTGAAGTCATGCAGAGAGTGAGGAAAGCCTGGAAAACTTAATGTGTAAAGAGACAATCTCTGTTAAGGTTTCTTAATACCTCTTGTGCTCCAAGTCTCAAAGTCCATTTCTATTATTTTGTATTACCTTCAGTATTTCTTCAAAAGAGCAACAGCCTTTCTCTGTATCATCTAACAATACAGTCCCACTGCTTTGAAGTGCTACTGTAGCACAAAATAGTAATGAAAAAAAACCCATTATATTTCACCATCTCTAAACACTCTGTACAAGGAATGGCACAGTAAACTGTCTTGAAGACTTCAGGTCAAAACAATATAAGAACATTGATTCCTTTGAGCATTTCACCAGATTTTACTATCTCAAATCATGAAAGACTGAAAAATATGGAAGTTATTTAAATTCAATTTAATTTTTTTTAACTTGACCCTTTAGAAATGCTCAAGGGAAGCAATATCAGCTGCTTGCATTTGGAGGGCCACCATTGCAACAAGAGTTTCAGGCATGACACTGCTCTTTAGAAGTCCTCACCAGGATCTGATCAAAGGAATAGTCAACCCCAAGTAACCGTATCCAAACTGAGCAGCATCAGGCCACAACCTATCAAGACTGGCTCTGCTTACATCTGACCTTCCAAGCCAGTGGAAGAAAGTGTAACACCACAGACTTTTTCTGCTGGTATAGAAAGATGCATATTAAGTTTTTACAAGATTTACCTTTGCCATGACTGTCTTTCTTTTTTTTTTTTTTTTCTTTTAATACATTTTCTTGTTGGAACCTGTGTTAACACATGCATAGCTTGGTTAGCATCCATAAATGTAAACAACTGATTTTAAAAATAAATTTCTTTTTCTGGTACTCTGTTTAAAAAAAAATAAAACTGAAAATGGAGGTTAGCCCTAAAGTAATTCTGCAATGCAAACAAAGCTAAGTTAGCTCCTCCCTTTCCCTCAGATTTTGAAATTTCATCCATGACTACAAAATTTACCTCACAAAGCAAATACTTCAGTATCACAGCTCCCACTGTAATATATGGAACAGCCAGGAATTTAAGTTCTGTAAAAAACAGTTTGTAGGTGTGTGAAACACTCTTGTACTTCTGTACAAAGAAGCAATCCTTGCTGCAGATGTTCAGCAAAAAATAAAATTAGAACAACATTTACATAAAGTGTGTCAGTATGAAACCTGGATTCCTGAAAGCACTGCAGTGTGTTCAGCCACAGTTCAGAATACTCTAAGCCACAGATTTATGAAAAAGAGCTCACAGACTGACAGTCAGTTTTGTTACAAAAGCATCTCCAATGTTGGTGTCACAGGAATGTTTAGAACCCAAGCAAAATATTTAGTCATATTTCACATCTCATCCAAAAGGGACAGGTTTTTTAGGCTGTTCAATCTAACCAACCTTCAGTCAGGAAAAAGGCAGGAAGTTTTACAATGTCACTATTTATTTTGTAAAAATTTATGTCTAAAACAAAAAAAATATTTGTAACTCTAGGCAACAGAGTTCACAGTTGAGAAAAGTTTGTGGTGCCTTAATAACAACAGAAAATCAAAACAGCTCCCAATACATCTTATTTTCTAGCTCACCTTGTAACAATATTTCTGTTTATGAATAGATACTCAACATGAGAGCATTTACAGTGAGAAAAATTGTACTTCTCCACCCATCAATTTAGGGCTTGAAAAATAGAATTCTTTGCCTTTTTTCAGCATGCCACCCTTTAGGGCAAAGAGTGGTAATGAACACCTACTAGTCACACAGAATTATAGTGCTCTTTATTTCACCCAGGGCTGAAAAAATTTCCAAAGGTTTGGAATCCTGAAACCTGTAAACAAAATCTGTGGAGCAGATAAAATTTTAAATGGCACAATGCAATTAAAGCTGAATTCAATTTGAGCGCACCCTGTCCATCTGTCAGAGGGAAACAAAAGCCGAGGAGCTCCATTATTGCTGAATCCCTGCTCTTGTTAATTTGCTTGCTGAGAGATTTCAATTTCTAGGAAGTGCACAAATTAGTGTTCAGTCAGGGCTAGATCCTCAGTAAGTATAAGCAGATGGTGGAAATCAGCCCTAATCAAGTAGCCAAAGCCCTTTTTTCTGTCTGATTAAAGCATTTTAATCCTTTCATATTGTCTGTGTTTTTTAGTAAATATCTACCATCATTTTTCCCCCTCCCCATTTGCTATAATTTTTATTCTAAAATAGAACAGAGTTCAGTTTCTAATAGATTTACCTATTTTTACATGAGTGTACTTTTTAACCATACTAGTGTACTTTGAGCTAGGCAATGTGGCCAATTAGATTATCACATTTATTCAGTTCACTGAACTTTTTTTTTTTTTTTTTATTTTTTTACTGAATACAAAATAGTTAATATACAGCCAGCTAAAGCAATATACACTGTTTAGCTAGTTTCTGATTATCCATTGGAAGACTCCTCCAAACAGTGAATTCATTATGATTATGATTATGATTAAGAAGGAAAAAAAAAATACAGAGAGTAATTGCGCAAAATGATGATACTATGTTTTGCGAACATTTTCTACCTCTGTGGTGGAAAAGAAGCTGATTTTTCTATTAGTGCAAGCCACACAGATGTCCATTGCAGGAGGAAAGCATGTTTATACCACAAAAGAAGGCCCTAATAACTCATAGATGCCACAGGCATTTGTNTTAAAAGGAAAAAAAAAAATACAGAGAGTAATTGCGCAAAATGATGATACTATGTTTTGCGAACATTTTCTACCTCTGTGGTGGAAAAGAAGCTGATTTTTCTATTAGTGCAAGCCACACAGATGTCCATTGCAGGAGGAAAGCATGTTTATACCACAAAAGAAGGCCCTAATAACTCATAGATGCCACAGGCATTTGTGAATAATGAGAGCTAAGATTAACACAGAAACATTACAAATATTATTGTGAATAGAATACAATACATAATTAACTCTTCACATTTTAATGAAAAATAGCAGAATTTGTTATTTCAATGGTTACTTATTGTTGAATTTGCAGATAATGGTAAGTATGAGGGAACTGCCTAACTGAGCATATATTTACAGAACCAAGATAAGAATACCAAACAAAACAGCCGTAAATTTGATTTGCATAAAATATACATGGTGAAACTTTGACTGCAATTTATATTGCTTTATCCTTTGGAAAAATGTATAAACAGATTTTTTCAAAAAGCTGGCATCTTTTAGACCAAAATCTGTTTAACATTATTATATATGTTACACTTTCATGTGTGTATTACATAAAACAGCTGAAAAATATAAACTTTGATAGCTGGATCTACACAGAAGTGTGTAAAACAATAACCTTAGGGACACATTCTTCAAAAACAGTACACAGGATTTAGGCACACATTTGCCATTAAAATTAATGGGAGTTATTTAGCTATAAATCCTGGAGAAAAGACTTTGAAAATGTACCCCTTAAAGTCAACACCATCAACATAATGCACAAGGGTGGAGGAAAATTGAATTTTGAACAATGAAGAACTTGAATATAAACCATGTGTAGTATTTTCACTGAATGATATTTCTGTATCCTGTAAAGCAACTTTATTGCCTAACTGCCATATTAAAAAACCCACACCTAATATTTTCAGAAATGCGATAAATAAGAACAGATGATTACTTCCATTTATCAGAGGTTAAAGTCACAACAATAATGAAAAATAACTCCTTGGTAAGTATCTGAAATGGAACTGAAATTTATCCAAAGAACATTTTTAAAGCTCCTGAACGTGCTTCTAAAAATTTTGGGGTGTTAGTACTGAGGTTTTTTTCAATACAGAAATCCCACATACAAACATACCTACTGTATGCTGATTCCTGATTTAATACACTCACATTTTGCCTGTTTTCCTCTACTTTTCATATTAAAGAACCTTTATTTCTTCTAATAGCCTCCAGCAAGTCTCCTTCTAGTCTCCTAAGCAAACATTAACACTTACATTATCGTAACACTTCTAAAGCAGCTTTTCTTTTAGTAAAATGAAAAAAGGCACCAGTTCATCACTGAATTAATCCCATAGAGAGACTTGATCCATTTGTAGTCCTATTCCAACCCCATTCTCCCAAATGCCCACTTCCTCCTCCCATGCTTCACTAGAGAAGGAAGAAAACCAAATCATATTCTACTAAAAGCTATTTTTCAGCACTAAAAGTAAGCTGGAAATTTGAGTTTGGTTTAAGACTATGACAAAGGTTGTCCCATAATTTCAAATGGAACTTTGTGAGAGGAAGACTAAAGGACAATGCCATCCTTCAAAAAAGTTTCCAATCATGCTTCTACTTTCACCAAGAAATAAGAAAGAATTCACTCCCATGCCCTTTCACACCTCAGTTTACTTCTGGAACTGAGAGGATGTCTTGGTGACAAGTACTAAATATTACACCAAAAGTACAGACTCAATTCCTATGGGCCACTGAATACCTGTAACTGAGAAGAGACACCCCACTCTGCGAGACCAGAGGTACCTCATCCATTTTCAGGCTTTCACACCATGTTATTGCTTAAAAACAGTATTAATGAGAGAAATGGTGTGCCAAATAATCATTCCGAGCATGTAAGCTCAGTTCAGGATTATTACCAACTTCCTAAAAATAGCAAGTTCCTATCTGGAACACAACACAGAAAGCAACATTGTTTGTTGCTGCAGCAGGATACATTTAAACATTAAGATAACAGTAAACCTAGATGAATGAGAAGTGAACTCTAGACACATTCACCTTGTTTTCCACACTCATGTCACCTTCTTGAATCTAGCCAGAATAAAATTTGAATATATTTAGAATCTACCATACAATGCTGCCAATTATTAAGCTAAAACATTATGTTTCACTAATTTATGAAACCAAAGGAATTTTTTTGCTCTACAAATAAAAGTCTTGGTTTTTCATGTTACACTTTGAATACATCAGATCCTCCACTCTTTGTTTTATATATTATTTCCTTCTTGATTTGCAATAATCACCTAAAATTTCCAATATAGTTTAATTTTTGTAACATGAAACATGATCATGCATATTGCAAACATATGCATCAACACATCTGTGTTCCATGCTTTGATTGCTGTCGTACTAGCGTTACTTTAAGAATAAAAGAACTGATGCCTTTAAAATCATATACTGTTCTGACAAAAACAATCTGATACTAAGTTTTAAATATACTGTGCTGGTTTAAGTTATACTTTTGAGGAAATCTGCAACATCTGATTTTTTTTTAATGTAAACTGTTCTTGACAGCATGAAGATTCTTTTTCAGCCTTTTTATTACTATTCCTGCAGCTGTGACCTTATAATACATATAGCATATACATATAGTATATATACATATAGTATATACCATATATATACTTGGTAGAACACTTGAAATGGGAATGTGAAGAAGTTGTCTGCAAACTGCAAAGAAGGTTTACATATAGTTTAAGAGTCACAGCGTGCTTACCATGTTGATCAATATTATCTCATTTGCATATACTCCATATGGCAGCATTCATCTGTTGTCTTTTGCTTATACTTAGACCAAGGACTCCTTGGGGCAGGAACTGAATGTCTGAACTGAGTAGTGCAGTGGTCCACAGCGAGGACTTCATGAAACAAGAGTGATGTGAATTGGAACAGAAATACAGAAAATAAAAATACCAGCTTATAACAGCTAGTAAATAATGTAATACTTCCTTAAAAAGATAAAATCTAGACTATAAAATTCATACTATAAACAAAACAATTTATTGATTACTGGTAAAATTGTCACAGATGAGACTAATACTCTTAAAGGAACTTCTGAAATCAAGATTGGGAAACTTTCTTAAAGAGACATTAATGTAGATATAAACTGAAGGACATCCAATAGTCTGTGTTATTGTAAGCAGATAACAGTACATTAAATCACAGATATTTATGTAATTTTGCAGACCTACCAGGTTGAGGATGTACTTTATTTTTTGCACATCTGCAGTTAAGATCATTAACAAAATTTTAAACCAAACAGTTAACAATATGCTCATTCCTTTGTTTTCTCATGAGAAGACATCCTGTACACATCATCTACAAAACTCTGCAGTATGAACACTACCTCGTCTATCTCAAGATTCCTTGATCATATAACCACACCTCTTAAAGGTCATTTCTCTATCTTATGAATTTGAACAGACCTCTAAGGTACTTGGGGCAATTTGCATATTTGGCTTTTAGCCTTCAAAGAAATGAACGTTATTGACATAACTTTACGCAATGGAAAATTTATTAACTAAATTCATCAAGGTCTTTTTTGACGTGGTTTTCAAGAAAACTGAATCTTTGGAGGAGATTGACAGGAAAACTCTTTGCAGCATCTTAGCACGTTCTCTGCAATACAGTAGGAAAATATCATTAGCTATTCAAAGTAAAACTTTCAGCAAATGTGCCTAAGACATATTGACCTTCATATAGTCAGGAAATGCATCTTGCATGTTTATGTGCTTTTAAATATAATTTGTCTAAACTGTCTGAAGTAAATCAAAAAGCTATCACTCAATCCTCTCAGTAGAAAGGGTAAATTTTAATTGCAGAACTTAAAACCTCACAATTAAAAGCTGTGTTGCTACTTAAAGCTAGCACAAACACAAGAATGAGAGTTCATGCATACAAATTAGCTTTTCTACCACATACAGAAGGGTTCTGCAGAATAGCCTGATGAATAGTCTGTACCTTCTAAATTTAGGTACAAGGAAAAAGAAGTGAAATATTGGCCATTTTTTTTACAAAGTATAAATTCTTTCCTTGTCACTTTGATTTGTCAATGACTGTGTAATAATCCACATTTGATAAGTGAGAGAGCTAAAATGTTGTTGATAATTCAAAGGTAAGCATGCAAATAAAAAATGTGATGAGAAATAAATGAAACAAGAAACTGGAGTGAGTGGGTTTTTGGTTTTTTGTTGTTTGTTTTGTTTTTTTTTCCTGGAGCCAAGGCATTTACAGAAAAACTTTCAGTAAGCAAACTCAGAATTTATTATTTTCTAAGTTAAAGAAAAAGCCCCAGCTACAGTATCACATCAGTCAATTCAACAGGTAGACGAAGTAAATATTCATAAGCACCAGCTATGAACAAAAGGGAAAAGAAACAGTCATTGAAAGAAAAATTACATTCTTCTTAACTCTGTGTTCATGATTTTATACCAGATTCTCAGCTGTTTTACCTTAAAAGCTCTTCTCTTAGTTAATGGGTACATGTCTGTATACCAGATGAAATTCTAGCCTTTTGTCTGCAAAATCCATCTTCTAACCCCTCCTAAAGGAACCAGTAGACAGTTTACACAGCTAAACCAGCACTCAATTATCCTTATCTGCCATCCAGGGCTGGATATACTAGGAGGATTTTGTCTATGATAACTGGTCAATCAGGAGTCACTTCATTTTGTCAGGAAGGAGAGAAGATAGAAATGGCACACATTTAATAAACACCCTGGCATAACCTTGCACTAATCTTCTTCAGGAAGAGTCCTAGGGCTTAAGGCAGGCATTCCCAATGGTCTCTAAACCATCTCTAGACTAAGTATGAAGTTTGGACAGAGATTTTCACCAATTTAGTATCAGAACATCTAAGCTACCATTTTCTTGAGCAGCAAAAACCTGATTGGAATCACACCTAATGAGTGAACAAACAGAAGTGGGCACTGATATTATCATGGCACCTAAAACCTTTGGATTTGATATTGTCCACAGGTGGATAAATGGACTAAGCAAATTTTTCATTAATTTTAAGGCTAATTGTTTGAAATTCAGTACACAAACTTGGGTTCACGAATTTGGGTTCTACCAGTGGTGGCCCAACTCACAACAGCATAAGAAAGTCTTTTCCCCTGGTTTAGAGGAAAGAGAACTGTATCTAAGATAACGGTGGCAAACAGAAAAAGGTACTGGAGTTGTCACACACAATTTATCTGCTATGCCTCCCCTGGCTTATCACAGGATAATCTTTTAATATTTTTTGTCTTGGCATAGGGAGGAGAGGCATCTCTGACTGAGATGATGGAGCAGAAGAAAGGATTTGGAGGGGGTGAAAGAGAACGTTACATGCAAAATCATGTATTTATTTTCTGGTGTCAAATGAACACTGCACCACACGTGTCCCTGGGAAAATGAAGTTTCAAAGGTTTTAAAAGCATCCCTGGGAAGAAGAGGTTTCAAAGACTATCTTACTACAGGCAAATGTCCAGGAATAAGCACCAGGTGGTGCTTCCTTAATGCCAGGTTTGACTTGAAAATCCTAACTTTTTCTTAGTAGCTTAGTAGAAACTTTAGGGAATACCTATTGTAGGGACAAAAAAAAAAAAAAAAAAA
>VZRH01003888.1:817899-828415 GCA_013397555.1 Urocynchramus pylzowi
TGGAGAAAAAAAAAAAAAAAAAAAAAAAAAAAAAAAAAAAAAAAAAAAAAAAAGGTATGTCAGCTAAATTGAATTCAAGTTTAAGTAGTACTTAAAATCTGTAAAGATATCTAAGATCGAAACATAGCTTCCAGTCCTAGTTAAAACTGCCAAAACTCAAGCCAGTTCTTTATCCTCACTGGTAATCTGCTATTTAAAACAAGTCAGTTAAATTAAAAAGCAACTTCTTCATAATCAATAGAAATGAATCTGGATTTCCATTTTCCAATGTCTGCTACCCTGGCTTGATGGGGCCTCTTGGCCTCACCTTACCTTGGACCAAGAAACAGCAAGTACTATAGTCATGAGCTCTAGGGACACCAGTATATGCCCAGTCCTGCTCAGTGCAAGCAACTTTTCCAGCATCTGATTGATACACATGACAAAGGACCTGAACCTGACATCAGTGTACCCACTAAAGGAAGCATTCCCAAAGAGGACATTTCTCTTCTGGGTAGGTCTCCTCTGAGTCAGAGGTAACATGAACCAGCTCTTCTAGAAAGTACAGTAATCCAGGAAATTGCACATCTTGTCTTTCACATCTGCTAGCAGGATTTTCATGCTACATATTTATCACAGACCTGACTGACTTGAAGAAGAAGGATTAATTATATATATTGGCCAATGGGATATATCTTAGATAAATCCAGGAAGATTTTTTTGCATAATTTGCCACAGTTTTAAGGATTAACATAGAGGCAGGTCACAAAGAGTTCATCTGCCTACTTTTTTTGTCATTGGAAAATAATTCAAAGGGAAGGTAAAGATTTGTTTTGGTTTGGCTTTTTTCAAGAAACAGTTTGAAAACAATGGTGTTTGAAGTTCAGGAATTTGGATAATTTCTGGATTCCACTTGTAAAAGTGGAAATCAAAAGAGAGACAGCTGTTGGACAACTAAAGTAATTTCCCTTTAATGTCCTTTTATGTCCTTTTACTTAGCCAGTGCTGAGTATTTCCACTGGAAAGAACACCCTATCCTCAAGCCTCACTGAGACCAACACTTGAATCAACACCTTGTGAGAGATGAGGTTAACCATGAAAGGGATAAACAGGTAAATATGCAGGTGTTACTTCTTTAAGGAACCAGGATAAAAATATACATTATGTATGTGTATTTTTCTTTTCACTAGGACAGGAAATTTCCAATACCCATTTTCAAATGTAATCTAAAAATCCAGTAATTTATTTAATTTATTTGAAATAACTAACCATCAGAAATGCTCAGTTTGTGAAACAGATCATTATAGACTCATTGAATAGTCTGGGTTGGCAGGAACCTTAAAGACCATCTAGTTCCAATCCTCTCACCACAGGTGGGGAACTTCCACTAGAGCAGATTGCCCAGAGTCCCATTCAACATGACCTTCAACACCTCAGGGATCCCTAGCTTCTCTGGGCAACCTGTTGACTCCAAATAGAAAGGAATGAGAAACGGATAACATTTCTGACAAAGCCAAAGTAAATTACCCACAGAAAGAGGTGCTCAGCATTCCTATATTAAAAAAAAAATTAAGCATCCCTATATAAAAAATGAGTGCAGACCTTCAGGTGGCTCAAACTACAACAGGTCCACAGACTGCAATGACATAATGTTAAGTTATACCAGCTATAAAACTGTCCCCAAGCATTATACTCATGGTCTGGTAAACACTGACCAAAAACACATTCTGAAATGCATCTTCTCCTTTAGACAAGGCTCCTCAAGGAGGATCACCTCGTAAGGTGCAACTGCCACACTGTTTGCAGTACAAGGCAGCCAGTGAGGAAATCACTTTGCTCATGTTGTGAGAGCATTTCATAGAGGATGAGCTGGGAGCAAGTGGGAACAGCTTCCATGTAGGAACAGCAGCACAGCAAATGAGAGTGGATACTCAAAACTGCTCCTTCAACCATTCTAAACAAAACCTGGGCCACACTGTGGTAATCTGAATATAAGCAAAATGTGCTTTTTTTTCCTATACAGAGAAATCACTAGATTTTCTATTACGTGAATTTAGTTCACAATAAAAACTCTGTTATGTTTAAGCACTGAATTATTTTTGCAGTCATAGTATTCACTTAGGAGCTGGACTCCACGATCCTTGTGGGTCCCTTCCAACTCAGAATATTCCAATTATATGCTGGTAGAGCCAAATGCCTTTTTCTTTTTAACAAAATATAATTCCTTAAATAATAGAGAAATAAATAAATAAAACCATATAAGACTACAGTCTCTGCCAAGGCCAGCTGTCTATACTAATACGTACTAGGAGCACAATTTAAAGCTATCTTAAGAAGTTGTGATTTACACAGTCAATGTTTTTCCAAAATGTCAAAGTTTTGTGTAAAAGAAAACAACACCTTTAAAGAATAAACAAAGAATACAACAATTGTTATTGGAATAGGAATGTGGCACTGAGCTTTCTCTACCACTTTAAATTATGGGAAACTTTAAGTACGTCAAGCATGAAGGAACTAATAAAAAGGAGGCAAGTCCAACTTTACACTTTATTTGTACTTCAGTTAAATTCTTTCAGAAAGATAACTTAAAGAATGTTTTGCTCCTAATGTTCTAGTCTTCTCTGAATTCATTCTTCACTTGGTAAGGAAAAATGCTCTACCACTCTCCATTATTTGCATTTTTACATATCCTTAAATTGTCAGTATTTTCATATACTGATCATTACGCAGTTTTAGTAACTTGTTTTGGCAAGGATCAAAAAGAGAGAAATTCAGCTTCTGACTTTAGTACCACTGAGTGGCTCTATATAGGTACTCTCCTGTACTTGGAAGCAGCAGCAACAGAAAATAGTGGCCAAAAAAAGGACAGAGGGAATTTTGTGGTTGCCTTTAACACCAGGATCTCACATTTTGTTCTTGACAAAAAGATAACAACTGCTCTTAGTTCCTCCATGCAGAGAAGTTCAGTATTGCGTGATGCTGAGGGATACTCAGTGTATCCCTCAGCATCATGCAATACCACCAACACCGGTGGATGAACAAATCTTTTCAGAAACAGAAGTGAAAAAACAATAAATGTATCCTTTCCAATTCTCCTTTCTTGTTTATTCAAGCACTCCACATATATTCATTACACTGTCTTTCTACAATAACCAAAATATAAAAATAAAGTCTACTCTGTGCTATTGCTGAAATATTTGCTGCCTCCTCAAGTGCTTGCCATCTTTCTTTTAAACACCGTGTCTAGAATTTCACCACAGTTCATAAAATTATGTATCTCAATTTTAGTTAAAATAAGTCTAAATTGTTCTGAGAAGCTATAATCTATATTATCTATTAAGACTACCAGTGGTAAAAAAACCTAAAACAAACAGAAGCAAGGTGTATACTGAAAATCAAATTTATTGTGATTTGTAGTCAATCTGAAATTCTAGAGTGAACAATCTGCATGTAACTTTTGTACAGCATGAAAATGGTGTTACTGACGGAAAACCAAGTGGTAATATTCACATGTGCATACAAAATACAACATGAAAAGTACTACTGGCTAGCACACTTCCAGAAGCAAGTGACACATTGAAACACAAGTCTGAGGACTGCCAGGGTGGTGGAACTGAGCACAGCTTCATATCTCACTGCTGATATTATGTCAGCATCATTTTAAGCAAAGGCGGCAACCTCCGAAGGAAATTTAATCCAGTCCACATCTTGTGGAGTGGGTGGATGATGAAGATTCAATGTCTGAAGACTGGTAAATAAAGAAAATCAATAAATAAGGAGTTCCTTAGGATTTCTCTCTTTATAGAGAGAAAAGAAAGCATAAATTTTGGAAGTGCTGTGAGCATACTTTAGATTAATCTAGAAAACAACATTCAGAAGTTTGTGCAATGCCCAAAAAACATCAAAACATTTAACTAATTTGAAACAGCATTCCTTAGATTACATCTTTCATAAACCACTTTCATCACCCATTTATCAAAAAAATGCATACAAATTCCTTTAGTATAGTTGCATAATATTTACTTCTGTTCATTAGCATGCTCAGTTTGTTGATAGATTGCCTTCATATCATATGGGGGGGAAAAGGAAATGGGAACCAAAACCAAAAGGCAATTTAATTATTTTAATTAATTCCAGCTTTTGAAATTATGCAGAATGCTACTGAATATTTAAAAAGCTATACCAACCAAAATATATTTATGCTGCATTGTACAAAAAGGAATTCAGTAGGAAAGTACTCTTTTAGGCTCTTTGAGAAGTTGCACTGAAAGATAGATCACAATCTAGATAGTAAGTGCATTTTGTTTAAATGTAAATAGGCATTTTGGATGGCTAATATGCAATATGCTCATGCAAGTTACAGATTACCAATAACATCAAAAGAAAAGGACATTTGTAAAACTGGTTGCTAATCTATAGGATGCATGCAACTGAGAAACACTTGCTATGGAATTAGGGGTCCTGGGCTCACTATATGCCTTCACACTATTTTAACATATTGGACCAACTAGCTAAACTAATTAGTTAAAAGTAGAAGTGCAACCTGAGTAACCCTCATAAAGACGGGTGGGGAGGTCTATAGGTGTCAATCAATAACAAAATGCAAACTGTCAAGCTTGCTTTGCTAACAAACTGTCACATCAACAATATGCAGTTAATGACTACAAATTAACTGTATACCAGATGCTTGACACTTTGTTATGACACTTAGCAAGCTAGTTGACATTTGGGGGATCAAAGCTTCTTTAATTACACTTTGTATAACATGTGCAACCTTTATGCTAATGTCCACATATTCCTTAGAGCACGACTGTTCAAGTGGCAGAGACTGGGTTTTTTTGTATTTCATAACAATCCAGTAAATCTGTATTTTAACTGAAACAAAACTGCTTTTACATCATTATTCGGTATTACACCCTGTCTAAAATAACTCTTTAACTTGATGTACTATACCATATTCACTCACTTATAGACACCCTCTGCGTGAAATAATGCATTTTCAAACAGTGTTAACAGTATCTATAAAAGAGAGAAGCACTAGACACACTGCATTTAAAAGCATCTCTGTGTTCAAACTGATGTCTAGAATCAGTGCTACACATTGATATGTCTTTCCTAAACCAAATTAACTTTCTCATCACACAACTAAATGTAGGACACAGTATTAACAACATTTTTATTTAGCCAGCACTTATTATAAAGTTTGTCATGTTCACAGAAAAAGTATCAACTAAAAGCAGTCCCAGGTTTGCAAATCCATTGCAAATCCAAACAACTGTGTTGTTGCAAAGGTGTGTTTTCAATCATTTAACTTTCCTTTTATTCCTTAAAATAAAGGTCCCCAACTTTCACAGAAACTGTATGCAAGTTGAGGAAGGAAAAAAATATCATAATCCTAAGTACTAAAGATTTCTCTTAGCAAGAGAAAATAGCCTTTAAAGCAAAACATAATGTCAAAAGTAACATTCCTATTCTGGACAAAAGTGATTCTTGGAAGAAATAATATAAAGGCATAAATTCAAATGCCTTTTTTCCATCCTAGACACATGACTCAGATTTTAAAATACGTTTTTCTTTGGATTGCATTAGCATCCTTGAAGACCACTGACCAATTCAGGGTTTACCCTACAGCACTTATTACACTAGATGTTAACTCTGTTGAATGCTAACTGCTATGATGACCACAGTGCATCAGTGGAGATTAACTCTGTGGAGGGTTTCTTGGTACCTCCGGGAAAAGCTTTCACATTGCATGAAGCACCAGAGCTGGGTTTACATGTCTTAGCCATTTGCCAGTTACTTTATTCTCCTTGTTCTGTGTAAGCTGCTAAATTAATTTTCTGTAAATTCACAGCTCTGTGCAATTTTTGTCCTATGTAATACTAATAAGCCAAATCATTTGTACCCTTCTTTGAAGTGTGCTAGCATCATAAACTGTATGGACCAGACTCATCTAACCTAACAGAGATAACAAAGCATGAGCACCCCCATCTAAGCAAATCATTCCTTACCCTCAACTGAAAGGAACAGGAAATTTTAAGGCATAATTCATCTGATCTGTTTTAGACGTTCACATCAGGGGCAGATAGGCAGAGCTCTGGAAGTGTTTATTTCTCTTTTACACAGCCCAGCTGCAGATGAATCCCTTCCTCAGGGCTTCCGGTAGGATCTACCAGAAACTATTCTATCCAGGCATCTACAGGGTCATGAAAAACACCTGTAGCTTGTCTACATGAGTGGCTTAGCAAAGCTACTCTTGAGTACTCTTAGCAAAGCAACTTGATCTTGAAGGCAAACTTCATCACCTGAAGGTTCAGCATATCAGAATTGCTCAAACTCATCTAGCTAAGAGTTCCTGTTGGAAGTCAGGAAAGACAACAGGAAAAATGCTAATCCTAGATGCTTTCTAACCAAGTCAGGGATACAAAAAAGGGTATCAGCATTGTCAATGAGAGCTTGACCACCCAGCTGGATAAACTGTGTGAAGAAGGATATTAATATGCAGGATATTGATTTTTTTTTGTTTTGCAGGATTCAGTTAGATCTTTAGGTCCCAAGACTGAGGACACTGCCATCATGACTCAGAGGGCATCAAAGCCATTTAAGTGACATTATTTATCCTCTTCTATGTATTCCTATACTTAATTACTTCATGCCAGATACTGCTTATTTGTGTCATAATCTAACTAATAGTTAAAAATATGTGTAGTTATCTGCTTTCCATTGCATGGCACAACACTGCATGTGGTCAAATAATCATGGATGCACATGCTTTTTATTAGAAATCCTTTTAAAGCATCACCCACCATCTACAAAGAACAGCAGAGAAACAAAAAAGCTGCAGAGATGATCACAGAGAAACATGAAGCAAGAATCTGTTGTGTGAATTCCCCATGCAATGCTCAAAACTCACTGTCTGCACTGATACACTTCCAAATGCTATTTTAACCCAACTATCAAATCTAAAAGCTCTGCTAATTCAGTCCATATCTTTACTCCATTTTCCCCTTTACTATGGGTAGTGACAGTGGTGTAATGCTATTCTGTAGTCACTTAGAGTAAGATTTAAGACAAAACTGATTTTCCAAGTTCTGCGTATTTATCAATTTTGGTTTTCATATATTTTGTACAAAAGCCACCATATTTTGGTTTGCACAGCATGCAAGTAATGAAAAAGCATTCCTTATTAAGAATCCCAAATCTCACTTAAATTAATTTTGGCTAATTATTTTATAGTAAATAAATAAAAAAAGGAAAGCCATCAAACTTCACAATAGCATCCTATACCTGTAAAACTTAAGGAAGCTTATTTTCTTTCATCTTTAAAAATATTACTCAGATGAAAGGCAGATGTTTTAGACCCAGAATGATTATACAACTGATATAATATCAGTGGTTATCTATTAGGAAAATAACGGAATTATCATTTCCATTATTTCCAATATGCTGCTGTGAGCTATGTAGTAATAATTCTGTAAGCTTCCTAATATAATTTTAAGTGCTGCATGTTTGAAAAAAGTAAAAATTATATGAATATACCCACTTATGAAAAAAGCTTTCACTGATTAGAGCTCATTTCCCTAATATACAGATTTCTAAAGACAGCTCTATTTTAGTTATGTAAAGCATGTAAAAATTGGCATGTGCTCAATCACAGCTGAATCTGAAATTAGCCTGTCATTTTAGACACCATACTTTGAGGGTGGGAGAGGGGAAGCTCCTCCAGAAAAACTTTTCCTGGAGATTAAGTGGCTAATGGTCTGCTGGCACGACAACATTTTGCAGGAAAATGTTATCTGTTTATTATTATTTTCCAAGCAGAAGAAAGCAGAAGATGCTATTTCTTCACAGAAGACCCCAAATGTCACTTTTCTCTTTGCTGAATGAACAAATTCCACCAATAATGCCCTATTCTGGCTCTCATCTTGCATCCCCTAAAAAAACAGAAAAAGCTTCTGATCCAAATAAGAAGACATGCAACTGTAGGATTGCTTTAATTCACATATACATACATACTTACACGAACATACAGTCTTTTATGTGGGAAAACAATTCGTTATTTCTTTGGGAATATTCAGCTCAGAAAAGGCTAAATATCTTCTCATTAACTGAAATCAGAAACATTAGAAAGAGCCAGCCTCATTACTGCCATGTTTAGCTTATTTTTACCCATTTCCTGAGCAGAACATAACTAGATTTTTTTTGTTGTTGTTCTGATTAAAATGGGCACTGACTTTTTCAAGCTGTAAAAACAAAACTGATCTTTAAAACCTGCTTAAATTCATCACCAGAGTTCACAAACTTTATGAGAAAAAAATGTTATGGGTCACTGTATGAAAACTGCATTTGAAGAAAAGCTTTTCATCAGTTAGCAAAACCCCTTGATATCCAAACAGCATCCACATAATGATACTAAAAGCTCGCAATGGAACTTTAGAGGGCTATCAAGCAGTGAAAGATCTCATAAAAAGACAAGTGATTAACTTATTTAAACTGAGAAGGAATAGGAGTCAAAACCACCTCTCTCTTACTTCTTCTCATGCATACAGCATTTTGCTTTGGAATAAACAGATCTCACTATTACCATTTATCAGAGAAGAAAGAAAATATAGGTAATTCAGTTAGTTCATAGAAAAATACTCAGCTGCTCACAAAATAACTAATTCAATGAACAACAACTTGCTAATGTGAATTCAGAGTGAAAAGCATGAAAATTCATTTTTCAAAAATGTCCTGAATGTATTGATTAGTAAACTAGTGAGCAATTTTACTGGTTTTTTTTACTGTATCTTTTTATACATTTACGTAAAAACTGTTTATAAAACCTCTTGATTTAACAACTGCAAATAGGTAACAGCATTTTTAAAGTAAGTACTTCAATGAACACAACCTACCAAAGAAAAAAGTACTCACTAAAACTAAAAAGCCCTACAACTGTTTGGTAATGTGTCCTCAATCAAGACAAAAGTAGTTGGTGGGGTGCATTACAGTTAAGAGGATGTATCCACAGCAGATGAAAGTTTGCTCTCAATTTATGACTGCTAATAAAATCAATTAGATTAAGCACAAAAAGCTTGAGTAAGGAAATGGTAGCTAAATACATGAAGTTCAAAAGAAATAAAAGTTGTTAGAGAATAATTATTTAAAGGTTTTAGGTCACTTAGCAGTCTTATAAAGAGTTCAGAATAGCTAGATAGAATAAATATTTGTTTCACAACATGTAACTTGCTTAAGATTTTAATACTGAACATTTTCCAGGTTTGTAGGATAATGCAACCATTTCAAAGCACATAACACAGACCTGCTTAGACTATGGTCGGTACCATGTCTGTGCTTAAGCCCAAGAGAAATGTTTTCATAAATCAAGGAAATACCTATGGAACAGAAAAAAGAGAGCTCATATTCTCCTATCAGGCAATTTATGGACAATGGAAATATGGTCCACTATTCTGTACAGTCCTCAGTATTCCATAAGCACAGTGTTCTCTATACAGTAGCCAGTTTATTATTTATTTTGTTCCTCAAATTAAACATGAAAAACAGTCAGATACTCAAGTGCTGTATTTTTTACTGCCTGTTGACTTGACACATGAAACAGGATCCTGGGACATGACTACCATAATGCAAAAGTAAATCATTCAGGCTTTAGATGTCCTTGGCTGTCATAAGGGTTTAGAGTAATCTTCTCAATTTTTGTTTATCCTTCCATCTCCAGCAGCAGTTAAGGCTAGATTGTTATTTGGGGATATACTACAGGGGAGTAGTGCAGAGGACACTAAAGTCTGGCAATTTCAGTGATAGCATATATAATTAATAAATAAACTGATAATTTATTTTTTTAAATCTTCATTTTAAATGCTTGGGCAGATAACGATTATTTGCAGAAACATGCAGCACTGCCCCCCTTCCCAGCAACCATGTAATTATTATAAACAGAACACATAAAGGGCCTGTGAATTTATTGTACAATTTTAGGCTTTCTCACTCACTCTGTATCCTTTCATTTAGATTTACATGTCTGCAATGCAGAAATACCCACGTGGCACAGCCATCATGTGTGCTTCTTCCACAACCAATGGTGCAACACAGGAACTTCTGTAGTTTGCTTCCTCTGACCACTCTGACCTTCTTTACAACAAAGCTTAAAACACCTTAAAAATCCAGTTCCTTGACTATCACACAAAAGATCACTGGCCACTGGTTCTGATAGAGATTCCTACAATGTAGGCATATACGGGGATGAACCAATCCCACCACTGCAGATCAAAGTATTTGAAATACTGCAAGTATAGCTCCTGTTGGTGGGATGTTTAGGAAATTTTCTCCATCTCCAAATCACGGCTGATGTGTGAGGTAGGTACTGCATAATCTAGGAAATAGCATAAGAGTGCAGGGCCCTATGAGAAAGTGCAGTTTTCTGGCAAAGTGTTGGTGGATTAAAAGAAATAAATCTAATGCTGCCTTTCTGTAGTGCCTTTGGGAAAGAGTTTCTAGAGTGGACTATCGCCAGGACTACAACTGCTCTTTTTTTTTTTTT
>VZRH01003888.1:828468-866516 GCA_013397555.1 Urocynchramus pylzowi
TTTATCCCAAAAGACTACACCAAAAAATGATGGAGTGGGGGCAATCAGGATCCAGTAAAAATGGAGCTACTTTAAAGCATAAGAATGCCCACAGAGATCAGCTCTACATAAGACACCATACACAGAATTAAGGAAAAAAATTTCTAGATAATCACTTAAGAGTTAGCAAAGAAAATCTAACCAAGAGTACAAATATTTTAAATGTTTTTTGGGCTTTCCTTGTTAAATATATTCAAATTTGATACTATTTTAGAAACATTTTGGTTGTGTAATACTCTAAAATATGTATTTTCATAATGAAAACATTCAGGAAATAGAAAAAAATTAAACTTACTGGTTTAAAAGTATGTAGTTTACAAATACACACATATACAAATGTGCATGTTGTATCCACATCAATATATAAATCCATTGCATACATTACAGCTATACAGTTAATTGATCTTTTTCAGTATGCACTCTAAAATGCAGTATTTAAAGTCTTGCAAGTAAAGTTTGCAACAGTGTTTTTCAACTATGTTGTAAGTATGCCATTAGCTTGTCTTGCTCATGTTAGATATCTGTTTATGCCATGAAGTTCAAACAAACATGTGACTTCTTTAAATTCAAAGCAAGCAATTTGTAGGCTGCTCATCCATTATCTCCAAATGCGCTCTCTGTACAAGGTCTACTAAAGTAATGGTTCTTTCATCAAAGCCTAATGGTTTGTTTCAAATAATCAAAGTAGTGTTTATATCACTGTCCTCAGGTGCAACCATTTTGTTTCCAGGAGAACGGTATAGTACACGCGAATGTCACAAGTGATAAATCAAAGCAACTACATTTGTTTCTCTACCTTAACCAATCTACCCTATGTCTTCAACAACAGCAACAAAAAATCATCCTGGCATTTGCACTCTGTAGTTTATTCCAAGAGCAGGAGTAATTTTGCAAGAGTAAAACATTGTATGCAAAACCACTCACTCACTCCTTTCTCCTAAACATAACAAGTATAGCTTGACTTATGTGGGAACTAGCACTGTTGTTATCTGAAGCCAGACAGGAAGATGCTTCTCCCTGCTACAAGATCTCATGAATCCTGTGATTATTTTGATGCAGCATCCTGCTTTTGGTTAACTACAGTGTGTCTGACGAACTCAATTATCCAAAACACTTTTTTTTAAAATTATTTTTTAAACTTGGGTATCTAAAGGGGAAAAAAAAACTTGAAATCCTTTAACTGGAAAAAACAAAATTTGAACTCACCTGCTGCTGTGGAGGATGTTAGACAGTTCAATGGCTATATAGAACAGAAGTTAAGTCACAGCTACAACCATGTTTTCCATTCTTTATTCTTTTGCAATACTTTGTTGCATCATTGGTAAGTTTTGTGTGTCTTAATAAGATAAGATGGGAACTTCAGATACCCTGTGCACCACGCTGGATTTGGTGTAGTAATTACTGCAGTGGTGTTATTCTTTACCAAAAATAACAAAATTACCTGGGAAAATAAAAATTACCTGGGAAACTCAAGCAGGGAAATCTTTCTGTCCAACGGGAAGCAGAACCTGCACAGACATCAATCATGCTCTATTTTCAATTAAAGGAATGACACCGATAGCAGCAGTAGGAGATGCTGCTAGTCCTATTAGATACTGGATGAGAGTTGCCTATATAAACAGCTGAAGAGAGTGAGAATCATGGAATAACAGGGGATCAGTGACAGACAAGTGAGCTGGAGTGAACCAGAGGTTCACTTTATGAGTCTAAGTGCAAACCATCATCTTCATCAGCATCCAATATCCAAGGAAAACTAATACTCACATTTTGTTCAAGAATGAAGACAGGAGCCATTGCACGATTGGCTGAGGTTTCTGAATGAAGAAGGCACGTAATACACTGCTGGGCCTTTGGAAAAGCTACCACACTGAACATGTTTAAAGAACATCATTAGAATAGTGAGCTGTAGCAAAACAAACAAGTTAACAAACACCTTTCCATCCAATGGAGTTTGGAAATTTGAAATGCAAGATTCATTGTGGAGTAAGCATCTCCCTGTACTCCAGGACTCCTCATGATATCAGCTGGCTTCCTAGGTGACAGAATTTAGTAAATTACCCACATCTGCCAGAATGCATCTCAGGAGTTACCGTGGTGCATCCCAACACACAGGAGGAGGGAAATAAAAAACGGAAATTAACACAAGACTAACAAATGCACATTTGGATAATTTTTGTCTTATGGAACTTCCTACCAATTAACACTAACTCTGAAATACAGAAGCATAAGGAAGCAAAAATAAGAAAAAATTTTCAGTGATGTTATGCCATAACATTTTTTTTTTCCAAAACGTCAGCAAAAAAGTTTCTTTTGAACATTTTTTCCTGGTTTTTGTCCCAGAAGTTGGCCTATCAGGTGTCAACTTTAAAAAAAAAAAATAACAAAAAATCCAGGCCTGACTCTTCTGTTTTTAATTGTGTTAAAAGATCTGGATAACTCCTAGAGCAAGTGTAATTAAATGCCATGACAAAAAATGTTGAGCTTGAGAAGACTGTAGAAGAAACTGTTTCTGAACCCTCTTTCTTTACACTCTTAAAGCACTACATCTATTAGTTTCCCAACCTTACCTGTAGATGCAGGAAGTAAGCAAAAATAAAGTTGGTGTCAGTAGTGTATATGAATTTAAAAGGCACATCAAGGAAAGCAATTGCCAAGTAAAGTCTGCCAGGGTTTTGGTTTAGAAAATATGGCCACCAAGAAGAGCTAAGAGCAGCAGTACTCAGTCTGAGGAGGGAGGTATGGAAAGCATACAAGGGCCTGTCTGGCTTCTCTTTTCTATCTATTTTCTGTCAGCCACTTGTCCTTAGTGCAGAAGGACAGAAGTTGCCTACTCAGAAGCAGCATTCAGGCAGTAGGCACCAAAATGAGTCACTAGTTCCCAGCTGAAGTGTACTGAGGAAGCAAGCAGACAGGTAAACCTGAACACAGGGAAGCACTGGAGCATTCTACTGGCTTCTTGCACTCATTTTCCTCTTCAGCCTTCCTAAGCCCTGCTGCTCAGTTCCCTACCTCTCCACTTCTGAAGCCACTCACCTCACAAGATGGCTTCAAACATCTGGGAAGATTCTGGAGAAAAAAATTAATGGTGCCAGAAGAGTCAACCAAATAATAGGAAAAGAAGTGGGGGGGGCTAAGGTGTAAAAAGTCAGAAAAGTAAGAAGAAAAATCCCATTTCTCACTTTTCTTTGTGCACATCAAGGCTACTTCAAGAACATGTACAACATGTTCAGATATATCAAATGTGGAACCCCAAGGAGCAAGACAAAGAAGAAAAAAAAATTCCTTTGGCTAATTTTACCCAATATAGAATAAGCTCAACAATGAAAGTGTGAATAAGCTGATTAAATCTGACATTAAAAATACATTCCTATCAACTTGCTTTCGCACATGAGTCACCACAACAACTAACTTTTTGAAAAATAAAGGAACCTACTGGGTATAAATTCTCCTCAGTTCATTAAGGGGGGTATTTTATTCAGTGAAAAAAGCCTTGAAAACAAAGACTTACTTGGCTAGCCATCTAATACTAAATAGTGATTAATTTTCTACTACCACACTCCCTATTAGTATTACTCCCAAATGTTCAGTTTAATTTAAGTACTTTCTGATTCATGAACAAGGGAATAACATACAGCTATAAAAAGGTAATCCAATCCTAAAATGGCCTTAACCCCCATAATCTGCACTTCAATGGCAAGGGAAACTGTATAGTTTTGAAACTGTAATCAAGATTTTTTTTTTTTTCAAACACACACACTGGAGCTGTCCTTTGCTCCCATCACTTATTAGATTACAATAAAACGACCATGTTCTCTTTATGGTGGGAACACAGCGACCCTGGGGTGATTTATAATCTTGTGAAACCCTGTCCACACTGCTGACCAGACTCTTTTTTTTTTTTTTTTTGGAGGTCGCTATCTGTTTCTTCAACTGATGTCTTCCTGCTGTGACAACACTGCTGGATAGCTGTCAGCACATAAGTATTTTTCAGACTACGTATTATCTCTGCACGCACTTCTTGTGGGTTGTTGTTTGTTGTGGGCTTTTTGTTTTGCTTTTTGAAAGCATTTCTATGTTTGGTGTTTAGACAGAAAAACGGACCATTCTAAGAATGGTTCTAAGAATTTCTCTTCAGTCTGATGCATAAACCAGAGAGGACAACAACTAAACAGGAAAATACTGAACTGGATCTCTTGATGACAGAAATAACACTGTTTCTTCTAAACTTAACACGCACGCTACTACTGACTACATATCATGCTGCTTTTTGTCATGAATGTTTTTGCACTTCAGGAATAAAATATCTGGAGTATTCCCTGATGAAAGTATTTCTTATATGAATTAAATGCAAGTTTTGGGAAACATCCGTAAAAATTTTTTTAAGTGGCAAAAACAAAGAGAGAAGCAGAAAGAACTAGATGGTATACAAACAGTGCAGCAGAAAATACAAAGAAGGGAACTTACAGATACTGAAATAAATGCACAATTTTCTTGTTTATTAAATAAATGCACATTGAGAAAATATTTTTGAACTTTCCCCACCCTCAGCATGTTTGTTCTGAGATACACTTATCTAATTCAGTCTAATGGAAAGGATCACTCATTTTATTATCTACAAATATTTTTAGCAATGTAATTTAAAAAAAAAAAACCCTCTATATAGTGCTTATTCCTCACACATTTTAAGCCACTGCATTTTAAAAGTAAACATCAATAAAAGTGTATAATTTTATGCTTTCCCTAAAATACGCTAATATTCATTTGATTTAGACTTTCAAAAATTAATCATTAAAGATAAGTTAACTAGAGCCAAACAGTGACTTTGCATGATTCCTAGGGAAAGACGTCCTTGTACAACCTCAAATGAAAGTTTGTGATGATAACAGCCACCCTTGCCCCTCACTTGCCCATGCTATGCCAGGAATTCAGTAAATTGTCCTGGGTCCCACCCTGTAGAGCACGGATTACATGCTCTCCTAGTCTGGATACTGAATAGAGAGTTACAGATGCTGCCTCCCCCTTGATTTGACTGTCTGCATAACGAAAGCTTCAATGTGGTCATAATTAGAACTTGACTCATTAACAGCAAAATTTGCACTGATCTGAATGTTGCAAGATTTGTCTTTTGAAGCAAATGCTCAGCTGCTCCACATAATATCTACTAGATCTTCCCTTTCCCTATGCAAGCTAGTGTCATTTCATAACAACTTTCAATGGAAGTAAAAGTCAGGTAACTATCACTTGAAACAATATTAGATAGCTACAAGTAAATACAACAGGTAATTGAATTATGCACAAAACTTCCACAACTTTCTTCATATGATAGACTCCAGCTAAACATACAACAATTTTTTTACTGAAATGTAGCTGTTCAATATTCTAGTGAAGACAACAAAATAAAGCATTTCAATCAGCTGTGCTTGACAGTTTCTTCACCTGCCAAATATCTGGTTTAGGAAAATAAAATTACATGCAGTCTTCACAATATTGCACTTGATATTTAAAAATTAAATAGGCTCATGCTGGAGTTAACACCAGCTCTTCTTTATTGTTTTATTCATCACTGTAAGCTATTTCAGAAGGATAAAAAAAGTATTTCACTTCATGGAGATAAGGACAAATTGATAATTGTAGCAAATAAGTCAGGTTGTCCTTTGCTCTCAAGGAGGTAACCTACTGTTTCACTCCTCTAAGGACTTGCTTAATAAGATGAACAAATTCTCGGGGAAAAAAAAATCAATTAAAATTGAGAGAAGTCCCCTAGGATAAAGTTAGTTTGGCAGTCCATGCATTTCTCAATCATTATTTCAGTTTGTTCTAAGTAATACATTCTCACTCCATGTTTCTAAGTAGTACTCCTGTTGGTAAGAAAGCACTTTCAGAAGTGAACTCTAAAAACCCATGCTGAATCAGCAAGGGCAGCTGGATAAAAGAGCAGTTAGGAAGTAAGATATCCAATGGATGCAGAGAACACCATTAGAAACAAAGTACATATTCCTAGGATTGCAAAATGAAAAGTCAATAAAAGTTGCTAATATAAAAAACCTTTTATAATGGACTGTTCAGCTTTTCTAACCAAGTCCTTATAGAGCCTTTGCATTGCAGGATATCCTGGGGAGTAGAGAGGTTATGCATACATTCATTTGTTCTGTAAAGTACAAAAAGCTTTCCCAATCTGCAGCCATGAACCAAGGAATCCCACCTTCCAAGGGCAATCATATAACAAAACAGGAAACCCAGGAATAGTTTCTCTTAAACACCTTTCTTCTATTTGCTGTTAATTTTTTTTTTCTAATCCAAAACCTCTTCTTACTCATTAATATGCAAAACAGTAACAATTTTTTTTTTTAAATCTATTGAATTAATCACTGTCTCAGATTACCCTGCCTCAGATTACTTACATACTTTTGTATAACAGGACTAGTCACTAAAGCCTGAATGTCAATCCCAACAGTCTGGCACAACATAAATTAGTAAATTATAGCAAACTCATCCAAAATTTCCTATCCTCTGGATTAATAAATAGACAAATAAGTTCTGTATATATTATCCCTTACATCTCAGAACATGGCTGCATGCTGTTATGTAGATGTTCCAGTCTACTTATGACTAGCAACTTCAACGATGAAGGAATGAAAGCATATCAACTAAAGGGGCAATGTAGATAAAATTGTATTTCAAGCCAGAAGAAAATAGAAGTGCCTATGCTTATTCAGGGAAGTAATTAAAAAAAAAAATAAAAAACAAAAAACCAAAAAAAACCATGCATTTACAGCACATTTCGGTGGACAAAATCTGCATACAGACATGTAAGGTAGTATTCAGCTGCCTGAACAGGCATGGAAATTTATTTTAGTCTCCATGGGTTATTGTGATGGCTCCTAAGAAACAGATCTCCTGCAATTCACTCATTGTATCTGCCTTTACAGGTGTCTCACACTGAGCACTCCTAGGCACGGAAGCACCTCAGCTGGCACTAGATGCTGATGTTTAGGCAATTAGACTGAGGTCAACTAAAGTGGGATTATCTGCCCCTGACTTGAGACATCTAATAGCTGTCTAAGTCTAAACTCATATCAAGACTCCTTCAATAGTTAAAGGAATAAAGAGTGGCAGCTCTAGGAAGCAATTCATCTTGTCTATCTTACCATATACTCTGATGAAATGAATGGCTTTTCTGGAGATACCCATCCCTCTCCATTTGACTATAAAGGGAGTGTAGCTCAAATTAAAAAAAACTTTACATATCTGAGGATAATGGACTGAAATTCACTCTCAATCATGCTGCTTTAAAAACATATTATGCTGCTTCTTACCTACTGCATGTAAAGGAGGAGTGTCTAAAATTAGGTATCCAGAAAGTGGCTGTCTAAGCTCCTATTATTGTCAAAGAAGATCTAGTCAAAGAAGGCTAGAAAGCTATTCAGTGGAGCAAACGTAGGTGTCTGCCTTAAAATAATGACTCTGACTGCATCAAGTAATCCACCATTGACTAAATCCTGAGTTGAGCTCTTCCCTATGAGTTTGATTGACTGCCTGAATATAGGAGCCTCGTGCCATCTGCGATGCCCTGAAGTATCCAGGACATGCAGACAAGCTGGCAGACTTGACAAAAGACCTGGGAAAGACTTGCACTCCTCTGAACAGCAGCTGTAAAACACATAAGATACCCTAGGGCCTTTCAAATGCATCTAGATGCCTGTGTTTATGCAACTGAATCATGTCCTACAATTCCAAACAGCAAGTTAATTTGGAGTAGCTAGAGTATTAAAATGATATGTTAACTTACTTGAAAGTAACTTCTCCATGTACAAGTCTCTTATCTTGTTGGTCTGAAATGAGTGACTGGAAGATCTCCTCTTGTCAACCTACAAAACCTTATTCCTTCAGACACTTAACCCTGGATTTCTACTGTATCCTGTAATAACCATAATAATAATTTTTTATTTATCTGTGCTCTCAAAATAACATTTTTATTTGGACAAATATATCCATATTTTCAAAATGAATGGTAGTGTATGTGTCATACAACAGCTAGAAGAAGTGAAGGAAAAGAAACTCCATATATTTTTACATAAAATCTATTCTTTGCATACAGCACATTTAATGCTTTCACCATCATTATCACAAAAGTTTGAAATATTAGAAGCTGTTAAGATTTTCAGATACTCCACCTGACAGCCACCCCATAATGATAACCACAAATTTGTTATTACTCAGAAGGTGAAGAATAAGAAAGCATGCCATAAAAATTTGTTCTGCACTCCTTCTGTGATATTTTATACATTTAAGCTGTTGTTATGTGTCATTATTCTGTCAGTAACAGATCAACTATAAGAGGTTTTCCATATATTTCCCCATCATTCCTTCTCTTTACTTCCAGTTCTTACTCACCTAAAGGTTCTCATCCCTTGCTATAAATCATGTTAGTTCAACTGTTTGGCTGGCTGTGTTCCAAAGTCAAATGCACAGAATGAAAAAGGAAGAAAACCTCTAAAAAAGTCTGAGAAGTCTTGGGTTGGCTGGATTTGGATCTTCGTTTGTTGTTGTGGTATTTTCTTTTTAAATACAAGTATTTCACAGCAGCAGTTTAGACAGCAAAAGAAAGAATCAAACCAATACAATGCACAGGACAGAATCATTGGCAGGAACAGGGAAGGGAATCACTTAAAATAGCTGCCAGGTGAACAGTAACACAGAGCCACTCTCTAAGCTCACATCTAAAAACTACATTTGAAAAAACTTAATTCCTGGCATGGAGAACACAGCTGACTGCACAAAGAAATGAAAATATGAAAGTAGACCAACAATAGTCAATTTTTTCCCTAAAAAAATAAATATTTTTTTTTAAATCCATACTTTTGGACGGAGAAATAAACTACCAAAAACTAACAGGCTAGAGAGAGGAAAATTATATGCTAAGAGAGAGTACAGTGCTGAAGTTTTCCAAGCCACAGAGAGTGGTGGTCCTGTTGAACCCAAAAAAAGCTGGCACACCTGATACAGCAAGAGCCTCCCACTTCTGCCCAGGACATCAGGCATCACTGACCAGCTCCCAGATGTCCAGGAGGCTGGTGGTCCCTATGCACAGACAGAGACTACAAAATGCATATATCTGATGAAACACATGACTCAGAGGTCTCCTGAGCACAGAAATCACTTAAGTATCAGTGTCATCTTCCACTTATGAACGCACAGTTTGGGTTGGCTTCCCAGCTGCTGTTCCAACCAGTGAGAGAATAAGGGAATGCACTGCATGAACAATTATCTTCTACTGATAGCTTCATTCTACAGCTAATAACAGTTAGAGGAGTAAAAAATCACTCTGAGAGATATTGGTCATGATCAGCATCTCCTCCTGATTTGATTTTCTAGAAGGCAAATGCAAAGATTGGTGTAAAAATCAAAGATCATGTTAAATGGGAGTTACAAAATTGTACTCCTGGGGACACCAATTTCAGACGTGCTTCATAGTGGGCATCCTCAAAACTTGATTCCTCCTCTGACATTGTAGGACCTTTAATACATTATGTCTTGAGGCAGTTTCCTTCATCATGCTGCTGCACCTCAATATATTGGTTAGTTAGGTTGAAACTTTGCCATGAATCAAATGGGAAATAATTGGTCAGCATTCCTGGTGTTTTTTCCTTTTTAAATCACAACCCACCTTTACTTCCCCTTAATACTACAAAATCCCAGCTCTGATGAATAAATACCAATTGTCTAGCCTACCTTTCCATCCTTAGGATACAGTTTTCTAAGAACTGGAATCCTAGTCTAGCCTAGTCTAGTTGATTTTCAACAACTAATATTTTCCCATGGTCTTTCAATATGTTTGATACCAGTTACCTTACCCTGATTTCTAAATCTGAATAGCAAAAAGTTGTTAAACATTCATTAGACCTAAGAGATGATGTTCAGGATTGGTGTTGCACTAACTTTGTTCAGGTTTCCTTTCACATAAAAAAAAAAAGCCCAAAACACACCAACAAGGAATATAGCTACCTAAAAGTGTTCAAATCTAAGTATGTGCTTCTACAACAACTTAACTTCATCTACACTGAGGCCACCAATTTACAGAGTTCTCTTCCTTCTGTTCCAAGACAAGTACTGCCACCCCTTCCTCCATATAGGCACTAGAATTTGTAGCAAGACACTTTGAATAATTGGACTGACTAAAAACTAGTCCTTCCAAAGAGGGGGGAAAAAAAAGTTTAATTTTCAACTGGTCTGAGCAGGGAAACAACCTGCTTACCATATTCCTGTTTAATTAGAACACTGTTGTTCAGGGACAGTGGAGAGTTCTTAACCTTGTCTAGCAGAAATGTGTTGCAGCCTGTCTTGATCTACATAAAATGAAAATGTGGTTATATCAGAGCACTCATCTCACTTTTAATTTAGCTCGCATAGGTGAGAATATTAGTGAAGACACTGCTGCACTGCCTTCATCAGGAATTGGCAACTGTAATGCTTGGTACAGGCTTTTAAAGGGACAATACCCAAGCTGCTAGACCACACTGCCAGACCTCCACTGCTCCTGTTACAAATGCTGGCAAACTTACTGGCTCCTGCTGCAGTCACACTTACCCTGTGCTGTGAAAACATACCCTATTAGTGGCTAATTTTTTCATGGGTGATATAACTAATTCCTGCTCCCCAAATGCACATTCTTTCAGTGATGCTCTAAGCACAAAATACAGAAGCCTAAGTTTCAAAAGGACCTGAAATTTTTTGTGTCTTTACAGACTAGGAAACCAGATTTAACCTGCATGTGACTCACTTCTCTCATTATCTTTGGTGAACTGGCTCTTTAAAAAATTACTGACTTCACAGTTTAAAAAATTTTAAAAATCCCTGAAAAAAAAAAAAAAAAAAAAACTTTTCCCTATTTTTTCTTAGTTTTCTTGAATGGCATGTCAGATAGACTGTATAGACTGTAAAGAAAGCCCAAGTAGTTGGATTTCAAGAATCTTGCCTTCAACACAAAGCTTTCACCTGTAGAAAAAAGGATACAACATAATCCATACCCCATTTTCTATGACCCTATTCAGATTGCTTTCATCCTAATAAATGTGTCCTTTTCAAGTCTGAACCTGAACTACAGCTCTTCTGTAAAACACACTGAGAACCTCAACAGGGCATTCCTCCCAAATGCACAACTGCCTCTAGTAACTATTAACTCAGGTAGGAAATGCAGCAAGTGAATCAGTAACACTTATGCTTTGTTGAGGGTAAGACCTGTACTAAGTAAGCTGAAACAGCTTCCTGGGCCAAGAGCACTAGCTTCCTGCAGAGTTTGCTGCTGTTCATCTCCAGATATGCTATCAGAAAGCAATATGGTGGTGCAACTCAAGGTACTGATGAGCAAATACTAAGCAAAGTGAGTTATTTATTCCAGGACAGGTAAACAGTCCGACTTTATATTCCACAAACATAGAATCATAGAATCATTAAGCTTGAAAAAGACCTTCAAGACCATGAAGTCCAACCTTTGACTGAACATCACCTTATCAACTGAACCACAGAACGATAAGTGCCACATGCAGTTGTTTTTTGAACACTTTCCAGGATGGTGATTCTACCACCGCCCTGGGCAGTCCATTCCAGTGCTTAACCATCCTTTCACTGAAGAAATTCATCCTTATGTCCAACCTGAAGCTACCCTGGCACAGCTTGAGGCTATGTCCTCTTACCCTCTCACTAGCTGCTGGGGAGAAGAGACTGGCTCCCACCTCATTACAACCTCCCTTCAGGTTGTAATGAGATCTCCCCTGAGCTTCCTTTTTTCCAGGCCAAACAACCCCAGCTCCAACAGCCATTCCCATAGGACATGATCTCTAGATCCTTCACCAGCTCTGTTGCTCTTCTCTGGACACACTCCAGCACCTCAGTGTCCTTGTAGTGAAGGGCCCTGAACTGGACAGAGCACTAAAGGTGTGGCCTCACCAGTGCCCAGTACAGGGGGACAATCGCTGCCCTGGCCCTGCTGGCCACACCGTTGGTGACACAGGCCAGGATGCCACTGGCCACCTGGGCACAGACTGGCTCATGTTCAGCTACTATCAGCCCTTTCCCACAGGCAGCTTTCCAGACACTCCTCCCCCAGCCTGTAGTACTGCATGGGGTTGTTGTGACTCAGCTGCAGCCTCAGCCCACTGATCCAGCTTGTCCAGCTCCCCCTGCAGAGCCTTCCTACCCTCCAGCAGATCAACACTGCCCCACCAGGCTGGTGTCACCTGTGAACCTACTCAATCCCCTCTTTCAAACTGACAGGACTGAGCAATACTGAGCCCTGGGGAACACCACTGGTGACTGGATGCCAGCTGGATGTACCACCACTCACCACAACTTCCTGGACCCAGCTGTCCAGCCAGTTCTTAGGCCAGCAAAGGGTGCATCTGTCCATGCCATGGGCTGCCAGCTTTTCCAGGAGAATGTTGTGGGAGACAGTGTCAAAGGCCTTACTAAAGTCCAGGCAGACAATACCCACAGCCTTTCCCTCATCCACCACAGGTGGATCACCATGTCATAGAAGGAGATCATGTTGGTCAAGCAGGACCTGCCTCTCCCAAACTCATGCTGGCTAGGTCTGGTCACCTGGTTACCCTGTTCATGTCACATGATGGCACTCAAAATGATCTGTTCCATGACCTTCCCCAGCACTGAGGTCAGGCTGGCAGGTCTGTAGTTCCCTGGATCCTCCTTACAATCTTCTTGCAGATGGGTGTCAGACTAGCTAACCTCCATGGAATGAAGGAGATGATTTCCTGCTCACACAAAAATCTACACATACCCCAAGCTCTCCATCTGGAAACTGCTAATTTAATAGTTGCAGTTAGTTGGGTCAGACTCTACAAACCAATGAATAAACAGCCCATGTCCAATGACAACATTAATGGATCAAAATTTGGAGATACAGATATTAATGTTTTACTGCTATAACCCTTCCCCCTGTTCCTGCACCTCAGAAATGTCATAAGATCTTTCAATATCTTTAATCTCAGAAAAATAACAAGTACCAGTAGGAATCAAAATTAAAAAAACAAAAATTTAGTAAGAAATTCTAATTCTATAATCCACTATAAAAGCTAAAAATATTAATAAATATAAACAATATCCTTTAAGAGAACTATCATCATAAACATAACTGAATGGCATAAATACATTACAGAATCACAGGATGGGTCAGGTTGGAAAAGACCACAGTGGGTCTTCTGGTCCAACCTCCCTACTTAGGCAGGGTCATCCTAGAGCACACTGCACAGGATTACATCCACATATTTCTTAGCCAAAGTCTGCTCTTTCCTGCAATTTGCTTACAGACTGTATCTGGTTTTTCATTTGAGAATGCCATGCATCAGTCAGATGCTTTTTTACCTTTTTTCACATTAATTTCTGAAGATTTTCTATTATTGGACTATTTCTTGGGCTTGATTCAACAATCTCAATTAATTGATGAGTTACTCTAGCTGTAGTCAAGAGTCCTTAATCATGCATTTTATCTCACACTGTTTAACACTTAATAGACCTATTTGCTAGCAGACTGAAGATTTTTTTTTTTTCCTTTTGAACTCTGGTCCTTCAATGCTTTTTGATCCTGAAAAGTCGTAAGATACTGTACCTTAGAGCATAAGTGCATTACAGTTAAAGGATCAGACCTGAAAAGTCTGGTATTGTCTGTACTCCATGTCCCTATCTCCAGTCACTTCCTTTTTTACTCTGGAAACAGGAACTATTTAAAATACTTAAAAGAGATTTTCACTAAAACTGTCATTCTGATAATTACTCATGTCACTGGACCCTGACTTTTCTGCAGAAAAGTCACATAGCACAAATAGTACACAGTATTTTAAAAGCACCGTACCTTAACAAATATCAATTCTTAAATAACAATTTAATACCAAGAAATAAGTTGGAAAATATCATCTTCTTACTGAACAGACCTGCTTTTGGAAAGTACTAAGGCAAATGCATCCCCACATTACAGTTCAGTTTTTGATGCTCTTTACTGCTGTTAAGCCAGAAAAACTAACAAAATTTTGCTCATTCTGAGGAGTCCCACCCTGTTCCTGCAGCAATAGTATTATTAAGAAAGTTGTCTTTGCTCCACCAAAATTTTAATCTTCATAACATCTATATAGTCCCACTAAACACCACCTTTGTTTACCAAAAAAAACCTAGGCTGTGCAAGCTTAAACAAGGGCAATATAAATGTTACTCATGATGAGCATCTGAAAGAAAAAAAAACTACTGCAAAGGGAAAAAAAAAAAAGACTGTGAAAGATTTAATGAGCTCAAGCTATTTAACTTATCAAAGAGTAGAAGTGAAGATCTGAAAGTACCTAGCCAGGAAACAAAATTTCAATAATGTAAGCAGCTGATAAGCACATAGCAAGCAAATGCAGAAGTTAAAAAACAAAAAAAAAAAAAAAACAAAAAAACAAAAAAAACCACAAACAAACAAACAAACAAAAAAACCCAACAACATAGCAGAAGGCAGAGACAAAGCAAACCTAGACTGTTAAGTGAAGAATCACAATTACTTTAAATCTGAGAAAAGTTTGATTACTCTTCCGAAATATTTCATTAAGTATAAATTATTATGGAACCTAAAGCAGAAATTCTAAAACTGTATTTTAGAGACAGGCCATTTATTTACTCTCTCCACATATTTATCTTCCTTCTGGCAGTAAAGGTATAAGGTGTCTCAACCTGTCTTTCCTGACTGCTTATTCATACACAAATGAGTCTCACTCCTTTTCATGAATGCAGAACATCCAGTGCCCTATTTGTAATTTCTTCATTAATTTCAGCAGTTTCTGAAGGAACTGTTTCTTTTCCAAAGAAACATCTCTAACTATAAAATCTCCGATCAAGAGACCTGAGCTAGCTTCAGAAAGTTAGTGAAAGAGAGCCATGCTGATATGTTGTTATCTATGATGAGACGAACACACTGAAACAAAATGAGAAAAGTGAACTTTTGAAACATGGAATCGGCTTCTGGAATTATCTGGAAAGTGACAGAACATAAAGAGGAGCACAAAACCATATGCACCTTTGGGTACCTACAGTATTACACTAAGGTGACTTGCCTACACACCCTGTGAAGTAGTCTAACTAAACCAGCCTGAATAAGAAAGAGTTACAGTGACTTTAGTGTGCTGCCACATTGAGAAAAAAAAAAAAGCATAAAGTAGAAGAAAGGTATTTAAACTGAAAATTGTAGGAAAAAGTACATTAGATACCTTAAAAACTACCAACTGGAAGTCTTTCATAGTTCATAAACTCAGTAGTGAAAATTGGTTTTTAGCTTGCAAAAATAATGATCATATTTTATTTTACATTTGCAGTTATCTGAATTAAGATGCAGGAAAATATTTGGAGCTCTTTGTCAAATTTTTAAGGGGAGTATTTTGATATGAATGATCAAGAGTATGAATAGGTAAATTCCCTTTTGAACTGCTTTCATACTTGAACACAAACATCTTTACGAAGGGATAGAAGCAATTATTTCTGTTCTGATAATTTTGAGAAAAAATGGCAGTAGAACCACAAAAGGCAGAGTGGAGAGTATTTTAAGATTCACAGGAACACTCGCTTATCCAAGGAAATTCATTGTAGCTGATCTAAACCGCATGCTCCATTTCAAATGGCTTATAAGATATCAGAGAATGGCACTTGGTAAGACAAAAGCAGTTCAAAGTCTTTTAAAAAATAGCTAGCAGAGATACAACTGTAATAAAGCTCTTTGAAACTAGTAAAAGCCTCAAATACAAGCTCATTTAGACATGAATCTATTCTTCTGGAAACTGATTTGCAAACATGAGATGTTTCCAGAGCAGTAACTAAAATACAACATAATTATGTTCCAAGTAAAGAGAAGCATTTGATTGTGAGTTGTTTCATGAGCAGGTCTGTGGGCACAGATCTGCAGTGGCAAAAAGATGTCTGTTAAAACCAGCTATCAAAATATTATCTAGCTTTTCAAGAGCAATCATGAACCTTCAGAATTATTCACTAAACAGTAGTGGAGGTTTAATACTATCTTTCTTACAACATGTATTTTCAACAATGGCTACAAGTACAGACAAAAACACTATTTAAATTGGAATCTGAGATAACTACAATTCTTACAGCTACAATACCTTAAAGAACTCATTCTTTCAAAACATGAACCATCATCTCAGAAGAGTGATAATAAAATAATAATCACAACAGCAACAGCAATGGTGAAAGATAGTGACAGTAACTTTATTGACTTAAATCTCTCTCCCCCTCTATATCTACACATATAAAAAGGGTTTGAAGGGTTTCTTAGCAGTATAATTAAGTAAAAAAACCCCAATCAGCTAAATAACTTTTGTAATTAAACATACATTACAGATTCTTAACAAGTGTGTTTTTATGAAGTTCAGCTTGGAGGTTAATGGCCAGATCTTCTTGTTTTCACCTCAAGTCCTGCTTGCAGTCACAGAAAATGCTAATTCAATATAGAAACTTAAAGCATACAATGAGAAACACAACTTCAGAGGGAAAAGGGAGTCATGGCAGTAAAAAATATACATTGTTTCTACAAATATAAAAGATGGCAACTATAGATATTCACACTTTTCATTCAAATAATTCCTAATTTCAGTGACCAGTAATCCTTGACAAGGCCATTTTAAATACAGGATATATTGAAATTAACATAAATTCAGCTTGCCTTTGTAAGCTTCTGAGGAACATGTGCTTGCGTAGAGTTCTAATACTAAACTGTCAGAAAAGAAAAGCTAGAAAATGAAGACCTGGGCTGCTTTGTCTCAGCCAGTCTATATACAGCAGCTACAGAACTACAGGCATGTTTTTTTCAAAAATACTATCCCAGAATCAGCCTTTGAACAACAGGCATATTTGGTATACCTAAGTGAGTAAACAAAATTAGAAAATTAAGAAACAAAATTAGAAAATTAAGAAAAAAAATATTCTAAAAATATGTCAGCTTTGTACTTGACTATTTTTCAAGTCCCTTACAAAACGGAAATGGAGTGGTTGAGCCATTTGTGGTCAGGTCTCTGCTTTCTACCTGAAAGAGTTATGAAGAATGCAGATTCATTGAAAATGGAGGAAGGTGGAGATTGCACCTGTCAACTCTTTTACATTCCAGATCATAATGTGTGGCAGGTAGTAAACTGGTGTTGAGATCTTCTAAGGAAGTTATTTGTTTCAGGCAGAAGAGTAGTACATGGTCTGTTAAGTCTGTGGGCATCTTGCTGTTGCTTCCATATTCACTGCACCATAAAGACCCAACCAATCTATATTCTAGATATCCCATGTAGCAGAGTGTTTAAAGCATTATTAACATTGCAACAATATATATGAACCACTAAAAGCTGCTGAATATTCAGTACTATGTGAAAAAGTGGCATTTGTTCCTGTTAAAAAATGTGCTGATGTTTACAAAAGATAGAGCAATGCTCAACACCTTTCATACTGGATGGCATACCCAATTCTAGACTTCACAAAACAAAAGACTTATCACAAACATTCCTAAATCTCCTGACATCTTCAGAAATTCAGACAAAAGGCATTCTTCTCGATTGTTCGTCCCAATAAATCTCAGACATTTCAGTGTAGACAAATGCCAAAGAAAAAAAAAATCAATCAAACAATTAAAACAACCTACTAAATTTCACTATATAACAAAGGAGGAACAGTGTGTGTTACATAATTTACAAAAACAGCAAGACATTATCATAAATCCTGCCGACAAAGGAGGAGCTGTAGTTCTTTGGTACTGAGATCATTACACTAAAAAGGCAGCAAAACAAATGGCAGAAATGAGCTACTTTAAAAGTTATTTCTACAGCATGAAATTCCATATAAGATGTATACAAGTTATAATGCTATCAGACTAGGGAAAATGCCAGAATTCACAAATCAAATAACGGACCACCCTAACATGGTAAGGTACTCCCAACTTCCTGAAAAAGTAGCTGTCTTATGGTGACTTGGCATCAAGCCCATGTTGAAACCCTATCAACATAAATACTGCCTTCTTTGTATGCACAGCAGACCTTAATGAACGTCACTTCCAACAATACAAAGTACCTTCTCTCCACTGTGGACATTTGGAGGTATATAATATTACCATCTTGATACAGAAAGTTAAGCAGTTAAGCCCCTTACAGTTCAAAATACCCCATAAAGTCTACAAACCATTACTGACATCAAAAATGGACTAAAAGAATTAATATTTCAGAATTTCATTAAAAATTAAGAATACTCATTTTTATAACTTCCTAAGTTTAGCAGAGTGCGTTCTTCTGCCAAATTGTTTCACATTTAAGGAGAAGATTTTTATTCCCAGGAAAATATTGCAAGCTGTAGAACTGAACCACAATTTCTTGTCTTATTTTAAAAAAATGGATTGCATGTATCTTACAAACTCTTACAACAGGAACTAATTCTACCAGCAATAAGATATACTAGATACTCCATATACTAATATTTAGAGCACAATGTATAGTATCTAAAATATTTAACAGAAGAAACTTTTCATCATTTATTGAAATGATCTGTGATACACCTTAATTCTGAAACTCATTAATTTCTGCGGTTTGACTGTGAAGAAAATGGAATGTTTTTAACCCAATTTCCAGCTCTACAACTCTTAAACTCTTAACTCTGAGAAATCCAGCTCTAGACCAAATGCTTCTGACAGAAGTTATCATTCTTCATCCCAGTGAAATGATAGTGAAAATGAAAACAACAGGCTAGAAGCCAATCTTCCAACTCAATATTCCACGTCTCTCCCTCCATGAAACCTTCTAACCACATCAATACAACTCCTAATCCTGCCTTCTTCTCTAAAAGCCTCCTTTGGTTATTGTGCAGCTTCAGAAACAAGACTTCTCCATAAGGCAGCCCTCTCTTGCCCTTTATTAGCTACTTCTATCCCCTACAGCAGCTCAAATCCTTCCCCAGGTGTGAATGCCCTCCCCCTAACTACCATTCCCCTCGTAGCTCACATTGCCTGTGGCTGCCCCACGGTCTCCAGGGTGCACTGTTGGGGAATCGCAGTTCTGCCCTGCTCTCTTTGCCCATTAGGTACCAGAAAACATTCCACTGACGGTGAAGATTGCAGGAGTCAGCACTTACAGAAGTAGTCATGTATGTGAGATTCTTAGGCGTGGATATGAAAACGGGGAAGGAGGGTTCAAGGACACTAATCCCACTTTATCCAACAACCACCTGAAATCAGTACTGTCTGTATTGTGGATAGAGCTAGTGGACGAACAAAATATCGGTATGTCAGCTACAGAAAAGGCACGTGGGAAGAGAATATGCACGAAAATAGTCTTCAGATAATTTCCAGCATTCTGTCTGCAACACCAATAAAGCCATCAAGTATCTCCTTAGACTTAAAAGATATTAACTTCTACAGACTGTTGTCAAGTAAACTTAACAAAAGTTTCCAGACGATGATAACACAGTGTAAGGATACAGAGAACTTTGGTTTTCCTATGTAATTTTGTCCACCGACATAGCTTTCGGTTTTTGTTCTGAATGGCTGTTGTCATTGCCTCTTTCCACAAAAGAAGGGTACTTTGGGGGGCGGGGGAGGAAAGGAGCAGGGAGGTGGAAACAAATGCCTTTAGAATTCTTGGAGATCGGACTCAAAGTAAAAAAACCCAGCTTTGCTGTAGCAAAACCAAAGAGGAACTGCTTTAGCCAGACTGAAGGCAACCACAGAAAGAAAACAAGAGATTTCTTTTCTTCCCCTCTTCCCTCCCCTTTAGAAGCACTAACAACTTTTCTCTTCTAGCTTAGCCACTGAAGGAGGAAAGTGATAATCCCTTTGAAATTCAGCACTTAACACCTATACGGTAGGTGATAATTGCTGCATTCCAAGAGGATTAGCACAGTGGAACCTACTTTACAGTTAAGTCAGACCACTCTGAACAGAGTGAAGTTTTCCTAAAACCATGCCTACTCAGGGAAATCTTGAGTTTCCCACTGTTTCTGGGTAGACAAGGATCTTGTAGCTTCAGATGCGTTTCCATCACATCTGCAAAAAGCCACTCAAGAAACCAACTGGTGTTTAAAACAGCTAGAAGAGAGTATTCCTAAAGAAGTGCAAACTAATAAAATTTTATTGATGTAGCTTGCAGAAAATGCTACACAGGCTAAGTTTTCTTACAGACAATAGAATATTTCCATCATCATTAACATTTGGCAGGAGTATTGTGAACTAGGTCCTCACAGTAAAACAGTAGTCAGTAATTTAATACTGTATCAGAATCCAGAGGCCTTAGTTACACTGTCTGATCCTGCATAGCTATAGGAAATGTGTTCTATGCTAACAGGAAAAAAATAGTCCCCAAAAAAGAAGGAGGCATGACTGGTACAAGTCCACTCAAAAAAGATAATAATTTAGGGCTTTCACTCCAGCAGCAGAGACTTAGCTCAGCCTAAGTTCCAGAGTTCTTCCACTGTGCAGCACTATCCAGAGAGTAGAGGATGCTCTGTAATAAGTGAGCTTCCCTCTCCAAACAAGCCAAGATATGCAGGGCATCGAGGATGGTGCACGCCCGTGTCTCACCTTTCTCTGCCACCAGAACAACGCCAGAGGGAGCATCCAAAGGAGGAAATCAATGCTCTACCTCAGACTCCCACCCCATTTGTTTTGCAATACACAGTAGGACAGCTTGCCAAGATTTAGTAGAGCAGATTTCCAAGAGAGAGAGGAAAGTGGCTTCCTCTGCCTTCATACGTTTTTCTTTCAAAGATTTTACTCCTCCCTTCATTGCAGCTCACCCCCCTCCCTGTGTCCTCCTTTTAAATACAGCATTAAAACCGCTGTGTACAGTACATTTTCCAGGCTAGGCTCAGGGCACTGCCGTTTGGATTCAGGAAAATTTCATGGCAGATAGAATGACAATACATAAAATCGAAGCTAGGTTTCCCCCATCCCCCCTCACCCCCATCATTCATTTCTTTCCCCATTGCCCGATCACTTGTAGCAACACAACTGCTGATGAAAGCACAGGGTGATCTGTTTTCCCAAAACAGATGAGGATTAATAAAAATAATAATGAAGGGGAGAGAGGAAGGAGGGGGGAGACAGCATTTTCAACCTAGACCTGATCCTGTGCTGAAAATGGTCACACACACGGCTGTACAGGAGTGCGATCAGGGTGCCTGGAGGAAACAGAAGAAAGACAAAATTATCTAAACAAGCCCTGCTATCAAAAAAGGCTGTAAATCACAGCCTTACCTCTACAGAAGGAATATTAACAACAGAGACCTTTTATCTGCTTAAGGAACCATTTATCTGATTCTTTTACCTATCATATTTATTTATTTACATTTATTAACACATCACCAACTAATACATGGATTTATTTAATACTTGCTTTTCATTAACTTTCAAGTTGCTGTTATTTCCTCTCTGTATGAATGCTCCAGATATTGATCTCTGCAAAAGAACAACCCCCTAGACAAATGCCATTTATTTTAAAGGAGAAAAGATATCAGTAAAAGTTTAATATGTTAAACTTGCTTATGTATAAATCTGTTTATTTATAAACACATATTAATTTCTCTAAATTTCTCTTGAATTTGTAAAGCATACCTCAAGTTTTCTTTCTGCCATACTTTGGTAATGAAGGGAGACTAAACTGAGAAAAGATGCCAGCTGTACATGTCAAGATTATTGCCACCTTATTACTGATACTCTTTTCCACATAGCCCTCAGATCCTCTGATCATCATATATGGCAAGTGAGCACTTAGGAACAATGTCAAAAAAACTATTTTAACATCCAGACAACTTTTAAAACCAGACAACTCTTCAAGTGAAGATAACTCCCAACAGCCTAGTAGATTAAAAATGGTGACTGAAGACAGAATTTTCTCCTGGGCAAATTGCCAATTTTTTTTTAAAGGTAAACTCCAGCTTTTAATTATCATGAACACTCCTCCCTGTGAGCATTGCCACTGCCTGGATCATCTTAAAAAGGAATAAAAATGGCATCCCACAACTGTGCTGTGGAGCTTGGATTTCCAGCAAGCACAATAGAGAAATTGCAAACTATTGCCTATAAGCAGAGCTGCAGAAGTTGAACACTGGTATAACCAAAAGGAAAGAAATTTTTTAAAAGCAAAGAGTGCCACAATCAAGTGACTATAGAGTGAAATAGAGGTAAAGAAAGCAAATTTAAGCCTGATTACCACTTTTCCTAACGGTAGTTTTTAATAGTTACACATTCTTCTGGTTTTGTAAATTAAATTCTCAACTAAGAAAGCTAAATCAAGGATGATTAATATCTTCTGATTTAACTTCCCTTCCTCCCTCAGTTCAAAATGAAATGAAAGTTATCCTCAGCCTGGCCTGTCATGGTGGGCAATAGTCCAAATCAAGAAAACTGGGTCAAGCATCTTTTAAAGCTAGTATTATATGCTTTCTTTTGCATAGTTACATTTTTGTTTCTAAAACAATACCGTTTCACGCAAGATTTTGAACAATACTTTTTTTCTAAGAGTGGAAAATTAACATGATAATAATGAAAACAATATACATCCACTTGTCTAAAGTAATGTCCATAACACGATTATCTTCTTTTTTCCAATTTATATGTCTACTGCAACATTTTATAATTATTAGAAGATACTCCAGGGCATATGTTGTGCTGGTGTACAGCGACTTCTCTGGTGGCTGAAATGATTCAGCCCGTGGACTCGTGAATCACAAAGCACCCAGGGCTTAGCAAATCCTCGTATGACACATGTCATGTCGTGTCTCATTGCCTCAACAGAGTCCTCGCACCCCGCCCGTATCACCAGTAGCCACACACTTAAATACAGACGGGCTGCTGACATCACACCCCCCCAATTCACCCCTGCTCCCATCCCCACCTTTTGAAAGCACAAGACATTTTCCTCTGGGTTAGGCTGGTACCAGACTATTTGCAGGGGTGTCAGAATTTTGTTGCAGGGCGGCTGTGCAGATTTAGCGATTCCCAGCAGTCTTTAGTAGGTGTTTAAAACCACCTCAAGTTAGCCGAGCAAGTCATCTGCATGGGGAGAGTACCAAGGAGTTCCTACATCAGACATTCCTGGGAGGTGCCTGCCCAATAGCAGTGGGTACAACCAGCGCTCTAATCACTGTTGAAATAATTGATAGCGCTGTCTATCCACACTATGACAGACAAAAGCTGAAATGTATTAAACATAGCAATCCATCATCCCGCAGATGGGTAGCAGGAGCCAACAGAGTTCAGAGGGAACGACTCCTGCTGCTAACAATGGCTGAAGTACTGACAGTTCAGTACTCCTCCTTGCTCCTCACCAGGCTCTTCTCCCAGCTTCCCAAGAGCGATAAATGAACAAACAGTCCACTAAAGAAGAAGGATTTAAATGCTGTAGACTGCTGATAGTTATTATTCCAACTCAGAATGTCTACAAACAAGCTTAACGAGATATCAATTCTCCTCTTTAAAATAAAAAAAAAAAAAAAAGAGGAAGTTACATTAAGGAATTGTGAATTCAAATAAAATAAGAACCCCCCCCAAAAAACCCCACCAAACTTATAATTGTTAGGTGTGTAAATCTCATCTGAATATATGAGAAGCTGACAAGCTAAATATCTAGCACTGGCAGCTGGCAGCTGGAGACAAGCTACAAACAACAGTGCTCCAAATTAAGAAGTAATTTATGTGGAATACATCATTATTTTAACATGAAGGATACAAAGATTTAAAGGGGAGAGGAACTGCTAGCAGACTTTTAAAGAAAAGTAAGTCCAGAGCAAAGTAAAGCTATTTATGAAAGTTGATTTTTCTTTCCTGACTTATTTCTTGTAGGACACATGAGTCACACAATATAGCCAAAGGAAAAACTGCAACTGCTAACACCACATTAGTAAAGTATAAAAGGGAAAGACACTTTTCTTAGCATTTCAGCCTTGTCATTTCCAATTTTCTGCTCTTTGGACATGCTTGTATTCAAATTCTGGAACATCTATTCAGCATATCAATCCTAATTAGACAATCTGGGTCTGGAAAGGATGAGAGCTGGGTCATTTGCATAATTTAATCATAAATACTCAGTGATACATATTTCCAAATGCATTTGTACAATTATCTTTTCATCCTTGGGGCAATGGTATTAATATGATTAGGCAATATTTCTGGAAAAAACAGACAAGTATGCACTCTTTTTAACTGCAGCTTAGGGCGATATGAAAAATTAATTAATTTCTGAAGAAAATCAATTTCTGTACGTGACCACATTAGACATTGCTAAACCAAGACACAGAGTCCTTTCTCAATCAGAACATTTTATCATTCTTTTCCAAATTCTGATTGTTATATGAACATTCCAATAATAAAACTGTTAGATTATTTAAATTATCTTAATGCATAGGCATGAAAAAGTGACTATTTCTTCTTCATGTTACCCCGACAGACACGGTGTTTTAAAATATGTATTGTTTGACCAGTCAATAGGAAACCCTAGCATTTGGTCTGAACTCATCTTATGTGATCTTTTATTAATGCACATTATACCGACTGAATTCAAGGACAGCAGGAAATAATTCAGCTCTGAAAACCGTAGCTGAAAAAAAATAGAACGATGCTAACTGAAAGTATTTTAAAATTAATATAAGGTTTCTTCCTTGTTTGTTTTGCTACAAAGAATTAGATAAGGTGTTTCTTCAACAGAAGCATACACATTACAAAAATGTTGTGACATATGTGGGATACAGCCAAGCACCCAGGTGGCTAATCTCATTTTTAGAAGAAAGATACTGCTTTGTATGTTAATTGGTGCAAAAAAAAAAAAAATTACATTTATGTTTTTATATGTACCATCTTTATTTCTTCTCAATCAACAGAAAAAGTAGAAATTACTGCATGCAAATGTTCAATATTCATTTAATTTGCATGAAGGAGCTTGAACAATTTTTTTATTCTAACAAGCTCATTTTTCATGCGTTTTGTCTTTCATCCTAATCTAGCATCTGTCATTCCTTTTTGAAGTTATTATCGGCCCAATTCCCTCTTGGACATGGTTGCTGGGTGACCGGTATCTTAGCACCCACTTTGACAGGAACAGATGTGAATCTGATCAAGAGATTTCCCATGAGTACCTGAAATCACAAACAACTTTCGGGAAAAACAAACAGCCTTGCTGTCACCGTCCCTCTCTCGCCCTCCTTCCCATCCCTTCCCCCATACCCCCCAAAAAAGAGTACGAGAAAGTTGATGCAGAGTTAACCAGCATCATTAAAACGCATTATTATCTGGCAGGTGAGCTCCCTGAACATCTCTCTAGCTGCTCCTGCCTTCAAACGCCAACTCTCAGCTTCAAGTTTCAATAACCCCCCTTTGAATACTTCCAAAGACGTCTGTTAGCTTCTAAGGTCACCGTCTTCTAAACATTCTCACGTTGAACCTGTTTTCGTCACTTGAATGCTCTCATTTAAATCAATGGGATTACTCGTGTAAGCAAATTTCACATGTACACAAGCACCCACCAGTTGTTTTATAACACCTAACTCACATTTTGATTACAAATAATGTTCTTTGATCGCTCCCACACTTGGTTGCCGCTGTCTGTGAAATTCCAGCTTCTGAAAACTCTGCTAGCTATGCGATGTGAGTAGCAATACTGATAATATTTAAGGAACTGCAGAATTTTATTACTTTAAACCGTCCAACTGAGATGCTATAGGCAACAGGATCCCTTTGCCAAAACAAACCAAAGCTTCCTGCTTGCAGGATTAAGACACCTATATACAGCCCAATAGCATAGTGACTACATTCACTGCTGCACACAGGATATGGAAAAATAGGAAGAAACAGGAATTACAGTGATATACTTCTGACATAAACTTAGAACCATACAAAGCACAGGTAATGAAGTGTATTACTAAAAAATCCAATTTTTTTCATTCCCATTTAACATCTCTCGCTTCTCACAAGAATCTCGCCCAACATCAAAATCTGCGGTAAAGCTTCTTTCCTCTTGCTTGCTTTCCCAGGCATGACTCTAAACATAGCCCTACTTAACGAAGAGAAAGGACACAGTTGTGATCCAAAGATTGAAAATTTGATCATACATATGTAAACTCATAAGGCCGCATTTGACAGCAACACCAGATAAATTTGCTTTAACATGCTGTCAACCAGCCTTTCACTTCTGCCTCTTCACCATGCTACTCTTCAGCATGTTCCCAGCCCCATAGCCTCAGGGCTCTTGTCCCTACTGCTACTGCTAGGGTTAGCAACTGCTCCCACTAAGCATCCTCTGTATCTGAAGTTTTCACAGTGCCTCATAAAATACAGCTTCCATGAAGAATTGTGAATTTTCATCTTTTTTTTCCAAATTCACACAGGTGCGTGAGGAGAAGAAAGTAACGAGCAGAAGAGAAAAGAGAAAGGAAGAGTTTGAATTTTCAAAGATCAGAATTTGTTCCTTCATTCTGAGTTGTTGTTCTATGACCAAAAAGATAACAAAGGGATTTTTTTTTCTCTCTAATTTAGATGCAAAGAGAATTTAAGACAAACATTTCAATCACGGTGAAGAATTTATTGCCACCTATAGGTGATCTTAAATTTAATTTAATTTCCCTCATTTACAATAAAATCAGAAAGCAGACAAAACATTTTATTGATAGGTCAAAAGCCTTAGATTAGTCTGACCTAAATTTACTCTGGACACAGTAAAATTCAAAGAAATCTTCTACACAACTTAAGAACAACAGAACTACAAAGGAAAAGCCAAGCAAATAAGAAAACTTTTTATGCCCCTAATTGTAACTGGACCTCTCTACCTTGCATTAAAAGTCATGAGGGAACAAAACCATTTGCTGTGTCTTGGAAATAAATACCCCCCACTCTACCCATTAAGGATATCAGCACCACATAGCAGTCAAACCTGTTGAAGGGACACGATGTACACATTTATAATAAATGCATAATGGTGATAAGTAACCACCATTTAGAAAACCTGCCTTTAATTTTGCCAGTCAAAACAAGAGCAAGCCTTTGATAAGATCCCTACAATGATACCTCATTAAATAGTTCGATTATCCAGACTGGCAAAGTCATGACTGGCTCAACACAAACTGCACACAAAAATTCACTGGTATGAAAAATGAACAACCAGAGTAAATAAGCATCTTCTTACTTGTCTTGGTAACACACTTATATCTATTTCTCACCTACCAATCCCTTTTGAGCAAGCCAAAAAAGGGACTACAAACTCAGAACTAGCCCCCTCTGCCACATCCACACTGACAAACTGAAAGCCTACATCCAGGGATCATCAGCTGAGCTGTTCAGTCGATTGGAGTGTTAAGGTGGCAGTAAAGACAAAAGCATCTATACTAGATTAGTAGTATCCAAATCTGTCACTCATTCACTAGGAACAGGTAGACTTACACAGGCACTTAATGCCAATTTCAGCACTGAAAATATATTTCAAGGATTGGAAAGACTGGCTGAGAATAGGAAAAGAAGGTGAAAGCAAAGCCTGGAAGGTTTGCAGAGCCTCTGTGGGATACTAATTGCTGAGGCAAACTTAAGCTGAACAGAACACTCACTTAGTTTGTTAAATAAATCAAAATGCAAGCTAATTCTAATTTTAATGTAACCCTCTATGTGTTTGAACTAAGGAACCCTTCCATGTCCTTAGGGCCCACTGTTTCAACTTAGCCAGCATAGTCCAATCTGGCAATACACCAGCAGGAGCACTTGGACAGCACAAATACCACACCACCTCACCAGAGAGAGGTAAGCACTCACCCTGGGGTATTTAGGCTCCTAGCTCAAACCAAAGTACTGAAGGAGGAATGCCATGGGAGCATAATTATTACTCATTATTTCAATTGATCCCAAGATGAGGCAAGATGAACCATGATTTCCCAAATCCTAAGTTTTTAATCCAACTAAAAGGGAAGGAGAAAGGAAAAATGGAGTATTGGGAGCCTTCTTGTGAACTGTCTCATTGGGTGATCCCTTTTGAACCTTGAGCCACAGTGTCTCACGTTCCAGGTGAGTAGCCCAAAATCTGCAGAGCTGCTCTCTTCTCTACAGCCCACAAACATGTACTGACTATAGTCACTGCCTCCTCTTTTTCACACGCAGGAAAACAAAGCCTGACTTACTAAACCAAGAGGAGAGTTCACGGCTTGAGGATTTAGTCAATACCAAACAAATTCCATAATTTAAACTTTTTGCAGCTTAATTATATTGAGAAACCATTAGACATTTTAAAGAATTAGAATAGTGAACTGTTAAATATTAGGCAATTGACCCACACCTAATGTAAAGTAAGTTTCTAAAAATGTCCTCAGAAAAATTTAGTAGAAAAACAGGTGTAGGAGAAAATTCAAATGTGACCCGTAAGGCCCCAGAATTTAGAAATGAATTGGGATCAGTTCATTCTTTTCCCATGGGGTAACTTGTATAAATGTAATTCTATGGTTTCATAAAACCAGGTCAAGTTTCTGTCCCCTGAGGTCCTTTGGCAATTTGAAGCATGGCAGCACTTTTTCCTGGCTACAAGTTCAAATCTGCAGGCGTTCTGGATTTCTGAAAGGAAGCGATTAGTCAAGCTGAAAAGATAGACCCATCCTGTTCTGAGCACACCTTCCACACAGAAAACTACTTGCAGGTGTAGTCTCTTGAGTGAGACACAACTTCACAGACCAGTATTTAGAACTAGTTGGCTCTGTATTTTTCACTGCTAAAATAAATTCCTTTTCTCTCATCAGCTGGCACACCAAAGAGCAGATAAACTTAGCACATAACAATGCCAGCAGTTTTAACTAAGGACATTCTTCCTTTCTTAAATGTCAAAAGTTCTACTCATGTAGTCATACTTCAGAATATTTCTGAATACATGCATTTCATAACTATTATTTCATTACATCTCATGGTATCACTGTATTGTCCTAATTTAAGACACGTAAAATAAGACTCAATGAGACAAAGTTACAGAAGGGGTCACCAGAAAAGATGAAACCTCTGCTTGGCAGACCCACAACACCACAGGCTCAGCAGCAGAGTGCTAAAGGCAGAGGAGGCTCCACTCCTTCAGGAACAACCTGAAATTACTCTCTTTAACACCACATCCACTGTGTCCTCGAGTCTGACTTCTACTCCAATGAGGCCGGAATGATAGTGGGTTGAGTCTGACCACTCAGTTGAGCAACAAATCCCTCTGTGTGGGAGCACACATCTTCTGGGTCAACTAAAGAGATTCAAAGAGCAAAGGAAGGATAAGAAAGAAATTCAGGTTGTTTGAGCAAACTTCTCAGTGTGTAAATCTGACATGCACAAACTATGGTGGTGGCTGCTCCTTCTCAAGATAAAATCCACCCTTTCCACCACTCTATTGAGACGGTGCCACAGAAGCTCTGAACAATAAAATTTGTTGGAAGTTTATTAATTCTTAGCGATGTCCCACCTGTTGTACCTTGAGGTGGCCCCAAGCCAACCCAACAGCTGTGGCTGTCCCCAAACATGTTGACTAAAAACCTCACTGATGCCCTCCCCAGGAAATGCTATGGCTCCTTTCTTACGTGATTTGCATGCACGCTCCTGAAACAGCTACATGCTGGTAAATTAGTATTTCTAATACATTTGTCTTATAGTTTCTCAAAACTGCATTTTATACACAGCTATATGTTAAATAGTAAATTACTATAGCAGGAGCTTCTTTTTCTGTTACTGTCATTTTTAACATCATATTTCAGCAGCAAATTCATTTCAAAAGGAACGAGTAAATCACAAACCATCTGTAACGCCCAGTAATGTAAGACAAAATATTTTATTACCATTTAATGTTTATTTTTTAAGCTGGCCTGTTAAAAACTATGAGTATCAGCTTAAAAAAATCCATAACAAACCAAAACCAAAACCAAGCAATCCTGCTTTGTAATAGAAAAATAAGCAATGTAACTTGCACCAGAATTGTGAAATTAGGCTTTACTGGTAGATACAGACACAGAGAAATAACAAAATCCTATGTGTCACCTATGCTGTAGGAACTGTTCTAACAAGCTGAGAAATGTATTAAAAAAAAAAAAAAAAAAAAAAAAAAAAAGAACATAAGAAGATAATTGAAAAATGGTTTCACTTCCTTCCCAGCAAAATACCAGTGAGAATCAGCACTAAAATGTGAAAAGTGACAACCATGTCACATATCTTGGGAGCATGTATTCCCTTCCAAAAGGGACAGGCCACATCTGTACTACAAAAATGAATACAAAAAAATCCCAGCAGAGGATATGAAGCCACAGGTTATACCAAGTTCTGATACTCATTCCTGCAAAGATGTTGATTGATTTCCTGAAATTAATTAATACAAAAGAATGCTCACAAAAACACTAAGATTGCATTAAATGCATGATGCATTAAAAAAACCATCATGAATCTATTTTATGCAACAAGAGTTAATTTACAGGACACTAAACCTCAAGCATTTTTCCAATGCTTTCAAACTAACCCTGCTAATGCAAGAAAGTATACAGCGATCCAGTTTCCTACCTAAGATGTCAACTGATTCTTTTATAGCACCTCCAAATATATTTTGCATATGCTTGGTCTAAAAGATACATGTAGGCTATTGAAAGCAACAGTAGTATCTGCATTCTTAAAGTTACACATATAGTTTAAAACCATAGCACTGTTATTTTAATATAAATAACTAAGTCATACAGGTGACCTTGTCCAACAAAGAAAGGTTTTTACAGCAGGCCAAGAGACTGGAAACAAATTATATGCTCCATAAAGATAGATAACACTATCATCTATTAAAACATGATACAAAACCAATTAAAGTGTTAAGTTTATATTTTTACCACATTTGGAAAAAGAATAATTAAAAAATAATAGCTTTAGTAATGTTTGTTTTTTTTTTTAAGGAATGCTCAAACTATCAATAAGCCCTGACTAGATTTATCACAAAACTGTACAAACTGTACAGAACTGTAACACATTGTTTGCACTTCTCTTAAAAATACATCATCTAATACCAGAAAGTGGGTTTTCTTGTGTCCCACATATAAAATCATGATCCAGCTCTTAAAAAAAAAAAATCATTAGTAAGTATGAGAACAATATGAAATCAAGGTTACAAAAGACGTTATTAAATAGTAATACGACATACTACCTGTTTCCTTTATATTTTGCTTTATACAACTGCTTTCTTTTTGATTCCTTACAATAATTTCATGTAAAATGAAAAGGCAAAACATTTCCCAGATGTAAAATTCAAAACGAGTTTCCATCTACAACAGTTTGTAAAAACAAGCATATGCTGAGAGACATGTCCCAAACAACAACTTCTACTCCAAATGTAAAATACCTATTACCTGTTCTCAGTACAGCATGGTTAACAAGTGCTCTAACATGAACATTCAAAGTTATGAACTTCAATCATGGCATCGTAACATTAGAAGTATATTTCAGCTGTCAATTATGCTAAAGCATGTGCAGCAGTCCCACGTACTCCCATTCTTCTCCTTCTCCCCATCCAACTCCAGTATGTAACTCTTGTTATTTTGTCAGTCAGATAATCTGTATGCACACCTACTGTGCCCTCTCATTCAGTCATACAATCTAAGGAACAAAATGAATGTAAAAAAATACGTCTTAACAGCTAAGGTGCACTTTTTTCAATAAATTAAATATCACATAAAATTAAAATGTGAATAATAAAATTAGTCTGAAAGCTTTGCTTGAACCAGAGCTTGTTTCAGATCAAAAGGAATTTAGGCATAATTTAGCCATTTGGCCAATTCAAAGATTAATTCTATAAATTATAAGGATTAATAAAATTTTCTTACCAAAACATCTGCTTATTTTAATGGAAAAAAAAATCCAGTTGGTGTGGCAAGACGCACTGGCAAATTTTAATTGCACCTGCTCCATTGTCCCTGGACTGTGGCTAATTTCAGCCTTTCAATGGCCATAAAATTCCACTGTTCGATATTTGTAACAAAAAATATATTTATTTTCCATACTGAAATAGATTTCTTATTCATGATGAAGATGCAAATTATGTGGGATGCAAAGAAAGTATCTAAAATAAATTAGTTTTGGAGTTAACAGGGTACCTTTAAATAGATATATGAACAGAAAGTTATGTTAAGTGTTACCCACACATGTATTCTCAGGAGTGCACTATAAAAACTTTGGAATACTTTATTGTATCAAAAACATAATTTCATAAACACTAACTAAAACAAAGCTTATATTATTTCAGAAAGTTTCTGCCTATAACTAGTGAAGTGTTTTGATACCCACGATTTAGAAGATCTTTCCATTCAATTCTGCAAACTGCACTGTGTATATTTATCCACCTGCCATAGGAGGATGTTCACCCTAAAATCAATTATCACAAAACATTGTTTAAAGCAAGGTGAACTAAAATACATTTTGTGATCCATTTCCTCAGTTGCAAGTAGTTTCCTCATGCAAGCAGTTTCATTAGTTTTGGTGGATGTATCCTGAACTATCGCTCAGGGTCTGTTTGGTTAAATATCCCATCGCTAAAAGAGACCTACAGAAATTCACGGAAGAGAAAGCAAGTTTTCAGTATTTTCAGAGTTATCCCAGCTAAACACTACAAGTGATTTTTAGAGTGGAAAATTCCAAACTGGGATGTAACTGGATGGTCAAAAAGTGATCCCTCCGCTCATCAAATTGAGTGATGGTATTTTTCTACTTAATGCTATGGAAAACATACTATGACCATTTTTCCTTTTCTTCTGTTAAAAAAAAAAAAAAAAAAACCAAACCAAAAACCCAAAAAAGTTTAAAACAGTTCACAGTTATTAATAGTCAATGCTAAGATTCCACATTTTGTAGATTACAGTTGAATATGCTGCAATGCCTGTGAAATGAAACATCAGCACTTGTTAGGAGATGCCCCAGGCTGAGCACAGTATCAGATAAATAAGTAGAACATAGTGGGTTAAGGATAAAGTTATTCCTCAAAGCAAACTTTTATTATTTTTATTTTATTTTTTTTATTATTTCAAGTCACAGACATATCTTGATTCTAAATATATATATATGGTTTATGTTTCAGGATTTTTGAAAATAATTTAAATGATAATGGAAAAAGAAAAAATCTTCCTTAATTCACACTGGAGAAATTATCTATATATGAATTAACTCTCTGGATCATAATAGCTTTTTTGCAGATGACTCTTCAGCTGTATCGTTTAAATACGTATTTAGGCAACTAAAAATTTACTGTCAATTCCTATTATGTCAGTCCACATTATGGCGCTGTTACAGCATGCACATTTAAAGATTATTGAAAAAATTACTGTTCATGTGCAGTATATAATTTGCAAAAGGTTAATCACTATTTTAAAACAATGAATGGAATTAACTCATAATGCAAAGCAGATGCCCCAAACGTTATTTTTAAAACAAAACATATTTAACTTATAAAAGAACAAAGAGGATCTAAATCCAGTCCTGTTGCTTAAAACCAGACAGGCATCATGGTTGTTTTGGACTCTTGTTTCACTGGCTCATACAATTTAGATAAAACTCAGTAGTTTCTAACTACTCTCTGCTATCCTACAGCCATTAATGAATTTTTACAGCTAAACTTGTAAAGCTCCTCCATGACTAGGCAACACTGGCAATGGTGAAAGAACATGAAACAACAATGGTACTTGTACCAGACCAGCAGGGATTGCTGTAACAATTTAATATATCAATTAGGTAGTTCAAAAGGAAAATATTAAAATTCAATCCAGTGTATGAAAACTCTCTGCTTCATATGCAATTCACTCTAAATGACCAGTCACAGAGATGGGCAAACACAGACATTTGGAATGATCTAGGAACAGGGGAAAACAGAGGAAATACTAAATGGCAGTCAAACAAGATTAGTGTTTCCAACAAATATTCAGAACTCACTCCGGATTAGAGAATATCAAGCAGGACAAGTTGTAAATAAGAGTGCTTTGTGTGTATTTTGGCTTCCAGTGCTGAGGAGGGGCAGAGAAGCAGCCCTGGGTGGGTGCAGCAGCCCCCAGCACAGCCCATAGGGACACACTGTGGGGCACTGGCTCCATGTGCCCAGGGGGCCCAGCAACCCCAGGCAGGGGCCTGTGGCTCTAGGAAGAGCCTGGAAGCCTGAGACTGCACCGAGCATTTGAACAGAGATGGCAGTGGTCTGAGGAAATAACAAAGCTATCCATATAGCCCTCTCTTGTAAAGTTGATACCGACCTGACAATAAAACTATGTTTTTTTACATAAACTACCTCTGCCAAAAAAAAAAAAAAAACCCACAAAACTTTACCAATATTCATGGCTATAAGATAAAGGAGGAGTTAATCCAATTGAATCCTTGAGGAAGATCATGTGAAGCAACCAGGGAAAAAATGTCCCCCTGCCCATCACTAGCAGGCCCTCAGCTCCCTGCACGGGAGCAGCGTCGGCAGCACTTCTCGACAGGCAGCCAGCGTTCCCAGCGACGTGTTCCCTTCCAAAGTATCAGATACCCTGCCACTGCCAGCCACTGAAGTATCACATTAAAGGGATAAATAGTTCTGTCCTGTTGCAGTAAGTACGGGCCAAGGATCTCAGCATTTACACTACAATATTTACCATTAAATACATAATGTAAGATAGATATTAAAGTACTGTTATTATGAGCAACTGGAGTCTTTTATTTTGTTTAAGTCTAAGGAAACCACTTCCAAACCTTTTACTCCTTCTTCATAGTTACTACAATTTATCTTCTGGCCTTCCAGAAGTCATCTTTGCTTGTAAAGCCTTGCACATTTCTGCTGATTATATTTTAATAATCTGTGGCAAGAAGGAAGGTCATCAATATAAACTACAGGTACTATATATTTGACATTCCTTCCAGCTGCACTTGCTGACCTGTTCATTTAAAGTACCTATGATCTGTACTAACCTATCTGGGTGAGATACTCCTTTAATTAATACAAACAGGAAAAAAAAAAAGCTATGCAAGCATGCAGTATTCAGTAAACAAGGACATGCTAGGTCCACATAATTTGAGAGAAGCAGAAGCTGGAAAACAGGGACTGATAACTGCCGTGTAAGATGGGCTTTGAAGAGAATTGTTTCATGTTCAGCATCTTTCCCCTTTATATTTAAAAATCAATTAGGTTGTTTTCCAAAAATTGTAAATAGCTTCCAAAGGCTGCAAATAATTCCCCACTTTAAGTATGAATGTCAATGAACTCATTCAAAATCATCATCAAATGTCAGAAAAGATTAACATATCCTGGTCACAGAAGGGAGGTCAGAAGAAAGCGCACGCTTTTAGCCTTTACTCGGGTGGGCACGATCCAAAGCCAGGCTAAGTCTATGGGAAAACTCTAGAAAGGGACCCAGCGTGGCAAAATTCCACAACAAGTGCTCAAAACACAAGAGACCAGAAACAATCTGAGATCAATAGCTTCCAGGTCATTAATCCTAGGCAGGTGACATCCAGTGCACAGTTCGCTACTCTCTTTCACCCACACATTCAAGAAACCTGACTCGATTGGCATCTAGTAGCTCTAAATATTTTCCATGTTTTGCCTTTATCCTTCCCCTATTTGTTTGGCATATGGCTTTCTAGCATCCCATTAATGTCAAACCGTTTAATCGGAATGTAAGCTAAATGCACAGTTTGCTATTTCCTGGATTTCTGTTTGGCAGCCAATGCTTTTTATGAGGAAAATAAAAGCAAAGGTCAGTATGACCAGAAAAAAAAAGTCATCTTCCATAACGGAAGCTTATTTTTCCAGTGAACTGATACACAAGCCTAATTTAGAAAAAGGTCCTTTAGTATCATGTTATTATTAGTAGTATCACAAATAAACACAGAAACCAATTCACTTTACAGACCTCCACATTAAGCATTCAATAGAAAATCCCTTGGTGTTTTATTGATTTTTGTTTTATTGATTTTTTAAATAGCAATATCACAGTTAAAATGTATCATTTTGGTGAAACACATTAAAACTTTTCCGTCTCAAAATAAGTTATTACAAATTATTTCCACAGCAACTGGCAACTAACGATTCAATCCATTTAAAGAACAACAAAGTAATGGCTTTATTTGGATGCCTTTTTTGATTAAATAACATATTAACCTTGATAAAGCTTTCCAAAAAGGGATTAGCGTACTCGAGTGCATCAGCTGATTATGAGACAAATATAACAGTGATAAGATGCTGGTTCAAAATTTTTGAATCTGATGAGTACAACAATTTAGCTGCTAGGATGGAGTTGGCTCTTCCAGTTTCCATCTCAACAGTAAAGTGTCCACCCGGGATACAAAAAGACATCACCCAGCTGAAGTATACAGTAACTGGGAGTTAGGAAAGGTTGCTTAAATCACTAAACTGAGTAGACCAAAATACCCTGTGCAATTACTGTAATGTCAGAAATAATTTAAAATAATTTGTAAATAAAGAATAATTAAATGTATTAGAGAGGAAATCCAGAAAGCAAATACAGATTTATCTTCCCATCATATCATCCATTTTGACCAAAACTCACTGACCCACTTCGCTTTATTCTACTATACTGTAATAATACATTTTGCATATCTATTGTATATCCTTTCCATTAATTTATTTGCTTAATGGATGTATAAGTAAGTCTATTACAATTACGCTTTTTAAGGGTCAAATCCTACTCACTTCTGAACCTACTACTGTAATTTCTACTACACCGGATGATAACACAGCAGACCTCAGGAACAGCTGAAACACAGCCGATTCTGTGCTGTTGACATAATCAAGCCATGTTACAACCAGGCTGCCAAACCCTTTCATAACCCTGCCAAGTCCAGGAATTGGTGTCTCCATACGCCCCCAACCACCCCCCGTCAAAAAAACAAAGTTTCTGTACTTCTTAGTTCTACATGTTCAAATTAAAATTCACACGGTTATGACTGTAGCACAGTAAAACTTCCATGAGTTTATTTTAAGGACCAAATCTTGGAACTCTTACAGAGTTGTTGCAAGTTACACACCACACGGACACACACACACACACACATACACACACACAAAAACCCCAACCCAACAATTGTCTAAGAGCAGCTATTAATATTCATGTTGATTCCACATGAAACAACAGCAGAGTTACCCGAGCAGCTACAGTTATGTCAGCGCTTGGAAGTTATTCCAGGCTGTTTTTGTCCTGCTGCCCTGAATATTCAGGAACTTCAACAATCCATCCAGCAACTGCTACCGCAGAGTAAGTGCTCTGCTTCGCCTGGCTCTATGCTAATGACTGCCAGGCACCCTCTGCCGAATCGGGGGGGGGATGAAGGGAAGGAGGAGGGGATGTCACACCCCCCGCCATTGGGGACGGGACGGGACGGGCAGGAGCACGGCAGCGCGTGGGGTTAATTCCCCACGTGTTGGTTGTTGCTGCACCTTGAAATCTGACAATAGGAAAGTGAAACGAGCCCGGTCTGTTTGTTTGGGTATATTGAAAGTAGCACCGGGACTTAGTCCACGACCTCCTCCGTGGGAAGTTCCCGCCGCCCCTCCAGCGCGGCACAGCCCGAGCCCCCCGCCCCCGCCTGAGGCAGGGGGAGAGCCCCCGGGAACTGGAGGCGCTTCCGACCGCTCTGATCTCGGGGTCACGGCAGTTATGCGATCCCTTCTCCTTATCGAGCAGATTCAGCCCTGTAACCTACAGATTGAGAGATAACAGCCCCACGTTTCGCCCTCCATTGCAAAGGCGGCTGCTATTGCATCAGGAATTTCCTCTTTTACCAGCTCCTTCTATCCCCCCGATACTCCTCCCCGGCTGTGGCAAGTTTGGGGCTCGCCTCCCCGCCGCGCTCTCCCCGGCCCGCGGGGTGCGGGGATACCCCCGCACCGTCCGCAGCCGCGGCGCTGCTCCCCGCCCTCGGCGCCGTCCCCGCCACCGCGCCCGCGTTACTCTGCGCGGCAGCGGGATCCAGCCTTGCCAAATCCCTGCCGCGCTCCCGCTGCCCCCCGTCT
>VZRH01003888.1:876407-886649 GCA_013397555.1 Urocynchramus pylzowi
AAAGGCTGTAATTGCCTGCATTGCTCGTGCTTGCTTCCCAGTTCAGCTTCAGTAAAGTAAAATAGCGTAAATGACAACGGTCTGTGCAGTCCGCAGGCAGNCGGAGCACCGCCGCTCGGAGAAGCGGCGCGGCGGGCGCAGCGCCCACTAGTGCCGGCGGGCGGGGGGCAGCGCTCCCTCCGCGCCCCTCCGCACCCGCGGAGAAACCCCCTCTGCGGCCGGGAAATGTGCGCGGAACTGGGGAACGCGGTGCGGACAAAAGAAGGTCTAAGCCCATCTGTGACTAAGTGAGGGTTTGTCTAAGCGTAAGCTTAGAAAAAGCGGAGATGGAAAGGTTGTCTTTCCCCTTTGCTGCTCCCCATCTGTCTGAGGAGGTGTGTGAATGGGGCGAGTGTTTCATAGGCACCATCTTCACACTCATAGTGAAGGGAATTGGAAGGGCTGTAAAGCCTTGATGGGAAACGTGAACGGCACCAGACACATTTCTGAGCTTTGGATTGTCCATCCCGACTGTTGAAAACTACAGAAGACTTGTGAGATATTTCCATTAGGCCTTGTTCTTTTCTCATTTGTTTTGGAGTTGTGTTTGGGGGGATTTGTTTATTTGTTTATACACTTGAGTGATTGTTACTGGGCAGCATTGAGATTTTCTTGGAGATTGTCTGATCTCCTTCATGTGGAGATGAACTTTCCAAGGAAGTCAACAAACAACCCTCTGGAAAAAAGATACCAAGTAGATAAGCTCAAAATAAACTTTTACAATGACAGTGAATGTCTCTTGGATTTACTTATTGCTTGTTGTATTGGATTGGGCTATTGGTTAATGTTCCCAGTCAGATCCAAGCACTTAAAATGGTGTCCAGCATAATATAATTTCCTGTGCAAGGTTCCCAAGGCTGTAAGAGACATCTTTGGATTATATCACACACACTGGAGCACAAGTAGGTGATGATGAACTAGACCTGTCTTATTCTAACTCTGTCTTTAAAAGCTTTCAGTCAACCATTGGTTCACATTGTATAAAAGTCTTAAGATACTAAGACCTTGTTTAGCTGAGAAGCAAAACTCCAAATATGCTCTCAAGCACCTTGGGCTCAAGGTCTAAAATCATCTGGTGGATAATGAAAGACAGTCCAGGATTGATATTTATCCATTCTCTACCTCTCTTTGACAGTCACACCTTTCCCTTATTTGTGCTGTGCATTCTTCATCAATAGTAAGAACCAAAATGTACACCGAAATAGTTCCCTATGCCAAAAATTTGTTACACGAACCCATTAATATGGAAGGCACTAAATACCAAGCTAGTTGAAAATAATTTGCAGCAATTCATGATTTTCTCTATTTTCTCATTTCCCCCCCCCTCCAAAAAAAAAAAAAATCTACTTATTTTAAAACAGGATAACACTTGGCATGGATATAAACATTTTATAAAGTTCCTGTGTCTTTATGGTAAGTTAAAAGGGGGTAGTTGGGTCAAAATAAGTTCCTTTGTAATATACACAAATTGATTGTGGATAATGGCAAAAGTCTTTCATTAAGACTGTTTGAATTCACTGTTGTCTGTTCCTCTTCAGTGCTCAGTGATTCACTGCAACTGAAATTTATTAATATGAATACTTGGTTTTAAGCTTATGTATATAAGTCTTTATACAAAGTAAATTCTTGGAATATTTATCCAATAAAAATACTTATAAAGTTAGCAGTTCTTGAATACATTTATAGCTTTAGGTGCACCTGTAGTTCTATAGGCAGAGACTTAACATTGGAAAGCAAGAAGCTGAGTCACAAAAGAGTAAAAAATTGAAAACCACATTTTTCCTTATACTTTGAAAAGGAAAGGAAATTTTTACAGAAAAGCAGGTAGTACATTTGAGTAAGAAACAAATTTAAGAAAATCATAAACATCTAAAAGGAGGTGAATTGCAATAATTAAATTTTATCCACACAAAATACCTTTATGTCAAAAGTATATATTAGCAAGTTGTTTTTATTAAAATTTGTTCTTCTAAACATGTGAGTGTAAACTTAAGATGTAAATTTCAAAACAAGAAAAATGAGCTACCACCATCTAAATTGCTTTAATCTAGCCAGTTAGAAAGAGTTTTAATTGTTGTGCTTTTGCTTAATTACACCCTTCTATCTGATGATCAGTCTCAGGCAGTTGAGGATTATTCTATTTTCACACGCAAAGAGGAAAAGGGCAACTTAGATCCACAACAAAACTCGGGTTCCACACTCATGCTGCCAATTGTCTCATGGCTTCGTGGGTGCCAAAATCCCGTAGTACGTAAGCTCACGTTGACACAATTCACCAAAAGTGCAGGTTTCTGTTGTCAGCCATACTGATGGAGGCACAAATCTCAGAGCTGCTGGGGGTTTTCTGAAGAGGGAATCCATGCCTAAACACAAGCAGTCTTGGCTTGGGGTCGCTACATTTGCACAAGTGGACCTTCAAGGAAGGTTAAGCTGAAATGAGGCTGTGTGCTTCTGCGTCCATATTTGCATTCTGTGGTACAGCTAATAACCAGTTGGGCAGGTCATTTCCAGGGTGGGAAGCCAGTTTTCACACATCCAGCTTCTATTGTTCCCACACGACAAGAGAACTTAAGCCAGGTTTCCTACATGGCAGCAATGAACATGAGCAGTCAAATATGAGGTCTGCAATAATTAAGGTTTCACTGGTTCTTCCTTGGAAAATTTAGGCCATTTGACAAATACACTACTACCAGGAGGAAGACTTTCTACTTCTCAAGGAAAATGTGTCATGTTTCTGAGAAAAGATTTTAGGGGCTGAATTCAACCACACCTGCTGTGGGGCTGTACCATGTCTTCACTGTCAATATAGTGGAGTACCCCTCACTGAAAATGAAGGTCTTTTGTTCTCTGCTGGTAAAGTTGTCCTCTTTTGAAAGTGGGACCCCTAAGTAGTTTAGATACTTCTAAAATGTTCTTCTGGGGTTTTTACTTTCTGTTGTAATCTGTACTATCTACAGCCATATTCAAAACAAACATTTTCTTAACAGCTCTAAGTTTTATTTTTTCCTATCAAGCTGAAACAATTACAAGGAAAATAATGCATATAGAAGTATCTATAATTGAGAAAGTGTTTTCTTGAGTGTTTTGTTTCCTACTGATATAAACTTAGAATTCAGCATACAGTTTACAATTAAGAGCTGATAGCCGAATACTTTTAAATACTGTGATATGTAATGGCTGCAGTAAACACAGTTTTGGAAGCTAGGTTTATGCTAGCAAATTAAACTTGCCTGGGAATGTTCCTATGCAATAAAGCCAACTAGCACATATGCCTCTTTGTAAATTTCTCCTGTTTAAAGCAGGATAGTAGTAGTAGCCTTCCAGCTGGGAAGGGTCTTGGATGTGCAGCCTCCCTCTCCTTCAAACTGCACCCAGGAACTGGTGTTTAGGATGCTTTAAGTGTACCAAGGGCAATTCAAACAGTTTTACAGTGTAGACCATCATGTTCCATGAAATATTCCTGGCACTAGTGCAAATGTAGCTTGAACTGTTTTATATTACAGTAACTGTCTTAAAACATATATTCACATTGGACATTTTTATAGGTACAAGCTCTTGATCTTGCAATCTTTACATGGGCAACATTTCTATTGACTTCTAGAAATGAAATCTTAAAAAAAAAGGTTTCCTTCATCAGTTAGGAATCCAGCTTTGACTTATAATTAGAGAAGAAAAAGGATATAAAATTATGACACAGGAGAAGCTTGCTAAAATGCTCCCTAAAACAGTTTTCCAATGGCATTAAAGTATTACGCACGAATACGAGTCCTGCTTAATTAATTTAGCAGCCTAGACTAGAGATTCAGGTTTTTGTGTTCCCATGCTTTTGTGCTGGGTATTTGAAGCTGAAAATGTAAACATGAATGCATTTTCTATAAGAGCTTCTAGAAAAATGCTAGGGAAGGCAGGGCACATTCCTTGCTGGGTTTTGTGTTAGATTCTTTACACTCAACGTCAGTCCCAAAAACCAGCCTGGGAAGTTAGAGTCTTCTTGCAACAGGTTGCCTCCTGTTAAATTTATAAGGCTATTTGTAACTTTTATTGATAGGAACACCATAAAAAAAGCATTATCCAAAGGGACCAATGCATGTATTTGTGTGTTTTCCCCCCAGTTAATATGAACTAACACAGTATTGGCCTGTTCAGGAGTCACATAAATGCAATGTCTTATGCTTCTCGTTTTGAATAGTCAGACATATATAAAATGACAGAGGAAAGATTATTCTTTAGAATTTTCACTTTGCCATTTACAAATCAATGATGTTTGCATCTGTCTGAACACATTTGTGAAGTGGCCTGTAAAGGAAGACGGTGTTACAGATTAAGCTGGAAAACCGTCTTGAGAAGAAAAGTATCACTGGTTTTATTCAGAACCAGTAGACACTAAGAATGATATACTTGACACTTCATAAATAATAGCACACCAAAAAAAAAAATCAGGAAGAAAATTACTTTTTGACTCAGTCTTGCAGTCAATTGTTATTTTTTCCCAAATAAAAATTTCAGGGTCAGTTTTGATAATCTAACCCTACAAAGAAGAATAAAATCTTACTTTCTTCCACTTGGAAAAGCTTTCAGATAGCAATTACTAATTGGAGGTCTGTTAGAAAGATTTATTTGGGAAATGGTTGGCTTTCTTTCTGCAGCTTGTTTTCCCACAGACAATGTTTTTAGTACTCATCTCAGAAACATTTTTTAATGACAAATCCCTTAATTACTGATGGAAAGAAAAAGCCCCTAAATTTATGGTCTTTAATTTGCCTCAGCACTCATTGACCTCTCATGTAAATTCTAGCAATCTTCAGTTCATCGCCTTGCTTCTTGGGAGAGACTGCAATAATGCAGAAAGAAACATTATTTCTTGCTGCTGAGTAACAGTACAAAATTTGGTTAATTAAAAAAACTAGGCAAGCAAGGTCCTTGTGTCTGTGAGAAGTCTGAGCTCTCTTTAAGGCTCAGTTATTTCTCTGATAACCAGCGATTATCTTTTCTGCAGAAGCAATTCCAATAAGACAAAGGTGCCCTCTGTAGGGGACAGGCTGTAAATGATGATGGGGAGCTGGAGTTTAATATTTGCAGAATGTGACAGAAGAGAGTAACTTCCTAGCAGTCTGGCTCTCTGAGAGGCACCACAGATTAAATATTATGTACAAATGAAACAGTGCAAAAAAACAACAAAACCCCCACACTTTAAAACAAAGCAAAAAACAATACTCTCAACTGCAGATAACAACTAACAGGTTTGCATTAAGCTTCCCCAAAGCTAAATGTGTAACACAGTGAAAACTGCACTGCAAGAATCTCCTGGATAAAAAGAAATATGAATTTCAGTCAAAAGAACTTCACAGAAATAATAGAATTCCAAAAGCAACATGCTTGAAAGGTCTCTGTAGGATGTACTAAAAAGTTTACCACAAAGCAGATTCATTAACCATCCCAGGCGACTCACATATTGCTTGCTAAGGAATTGCCTTTGTTAGCATGCCCACAGACACACATTAGCTGGTGTGCAGAATCTCTAGTGGCTATTTGCAATTATTTTGGGAATTCTTCCCTCAATTTATAATGGCAGCTAATGCCAGCCCAGAGAGAGGCAGGGAATTCAATACTAGATGTAGTTCATTGCTCATTATTAATTTTTTTTTAGGCCTCATTTTTATAATCCATGAGGATGACCTGCAGTTCTTGCTATCTTGGTTTTCTCTGTCTCCTTTTCTTTGTACATTATTTTAAATTTATATATACCCATATTGCTGGAGTACCCATTGGATTGCATATAGGACTCTGCACTACTGTGTAATGAACTGCAGCATGGAGTGGGCAAATCCCTCAGAAATGTGATTTATACTCCATCTGACTTTAAGGGAGAGTCAAAGAAGCAGAATGTAGTTCTAGTAGTTAGTGTGCATTATATGTTGGTTTCTACAAAGTACTTGACTAAACCATAGTTTAGAAAGCAAAGATGACTGTAAAAAGAAGGGTGGGCTTGGGTCACCTGTAGAAAAGTTAAGGATAATAAATTTTAAAAGCTATGGATTAGCAAAGGTGTTTGAGATTTTTTTTTCTGGTCTAGATCATCAGTAAAGGTCCATTTTCCTAGTTCACAACATCAAGCCTGACTGCCTTTCAGAAGCAGGATTGAAGGAAAGGGAGAATGTAAACCTATGACTTTGCCTTTCCTAATCGCAGGTTCTGGTCAAAGAGAGCTTGTTCCTTTCCTTGCCCAGTGTAGGAAATGCTTGTATGAGAGATGTATCCCATATTTGAACCATGTAAACATCAGATTAATGTTGTCTTTTGTTTTAACTATTATCTAAATCAGTAAGCTCTTTTCCTTCAATTTGTCAAATAGTGTTGAACCTCCCAGTCTCATTTAAAAGAAGTAGTTTCACTATGCTACTTTTTGATCTTCAGGGCATACCTCCAAATCTATTTACATAAATAAATGTACAGGGAATGACTGAGATTATGGAGCTTTGTGGGCTTTTGATGTGCCCTCTTCACATCCTGTTGCTTACCCTGTGAATCAGATCTGACACTTAGCAGGGTATTCACTTTACCTTCTCTCACAGCCAAAATTAATGCAACCTAGAGGACAAAAGTGGGGATCCTAACTCAATGGGAAATGCTTGTAGATGCTGCCATTCTATGTGAGTGTCCTTCACAGGTCAAATGACATTCGTTTCCCCTGACATAAAGAACATTTATGCTGTAAAATCCCTGGAGTAAACACTGCCTTACTCTGCTTAATTGTTGCATCTTTAATGGAAGTGCATGGTTATATTTGAATACCTGAAGTCTGAAAGTTACCTCAGGGTAGGTCTCCTAAAAGTCTTTCTTGGCACTATCCAACCCTTTAACTAAACGTAGGACAAATATCCAAGGGTATATTTTCCTTTTACTAGACATCTTGCCTGTGTATAAACATGCAAGCTGAACCTTGTTTATTTTATTGAGCTTTCCTGGTCCTTTTTCAAGACTGTATTTGCAGTTCCAAAGGTATTATTGTATCTTTTGGAAGATATGCAATATATATTAAAAACAATTCTTCTCAAGAATTGTGTTCCTTGGTGTTTTTTTTTCCATAAGTTTTCTTCTTTTAGATTTTTCTTTACTACTAGAGGCTGCCAGTTATTGTATGGCAGCAGCTTCCAGACAGTACTCACACAACCTATCTTTAGATGGTTTATGTGTCAGAGATAGGAGCCTGGTCTCCTTATACAGTCAGTGAAGAGAAGTATGCATATTCAATGTTGAGATTTGGAGCACCTAAACTATAACCTCTGAGCTGGTACTGTGAAAAACATCCTAGGAGATCTGAGACAGGCCTCTATAACAAGTGGACTGTAAATATGCCAAGTTCTTCTTTCACTTAAGGTACCCAATTTATTTTAATATTTAATCTTCCTTTCTTAATTTCATCACTCACCATTTCCTTTGTATCCACTTTTGCTCTTTATTGTGCCATCTTTTACTTGTTGTGATCAAGGTAACATTTTAAATACTTTCTCAATGACCAATTTTTTTTTTTTCTATTTTTAAACAGACATAATCAGATTTGACTTGGAAAAAACTATGGTATGTCTAAACACACAATTTCTGATTTTCTGATGTCTTCCTCCTCTTTTCTTCTTTGTTTACCCCCTTTCCTTTCTTCTTGCTTCTTATTAGCCAAATTCAGCATATTACCTATTCCTGGAATTGGTTTGACCCTTTCTTTCCAGTTTAAGGGCATACAAACTGTAAAAGTTGGATGTTAAAAACCCTGTTCTATGTAAAAAAAAAAAAAACCTGTAAAAATTGTGTAAAGCTGAAACATCTGGGTTTTTTTAATCTTTCATTTGTATAGTTTTATTAATTTTACTCAAATGTCCACAGCTTTGATACCTCTGCCCCCAGTACTTTTCCTGAATGGCTGCCAACTGTCTTTGGACTCTGTTGTCTGGCATTATACTCCTTGGCCCCAGTCCTGAAAAATTTATACACTAGAGTAATTCTACACATGAGAGCAGGCCCGCTGACTGTTGATGCGTAACATTATTCTGGAGTGCATGCATTTTCAGGGCTTGAATAATTGGTTTGATTTCACTGGTCAATCATTGCAAACTATTTGTAATGGAATTTTACTCAATTCTAGAATTTTTTTTTAAGCTCTCTGAAGTTGCCACAAGTTTTGTACACTCACATGGATTTGGACATTGATTAGGTGGTCTTAATTATTAAATTTACTCTTTATTTCCTATTCATGATGACGATGCCCACAAACATATTAGAGTCTACATGAACTGAATATATTACAGTTTTTCACATATACACAGAGTGGGCTTTTTAAATTTTTTTTTGCTCCAGTTGAGTAAATAAACAGTAGTTGATTCTCATAGCCCGCTCCCATCCCATAACCCATTCTCATGATAAAAAATGAGCTATCAGGTCAAATCTCAGATACTTTTATTGCAACATCCATAGCTAACCATATAAATATGTCTGTGATATATTTATTAATTTAAAGGAATTTCAGCCTTTTGTTAATTTACTACATGCTTCTAATGCCTTCTGATTGCATCACTACTGGAATGCCTTCTTTCTTGACTAGCAACAGAAGATCATGAGTATGTAGGCCAACAAGTGTTACAGAGAAATTACTATACAATTATTTCTCTGCCTCTAGGTCCATCTTTTTATTACCGAAGTTCCTACTAGTAGCCAAACCGGTTTCTTGATGCTTTTTTAAATTTAAACAAACACATCAAAGTGTACCAGGGCTTGAATCCCTAGCTGCTGTGAATATCCAAGCTCCTCCTGAGTAAACCAAGCAATGTCACTTTTTGCCAGCTAAGAAATTGGTCAAATAGGTATGAAAGCCAGGCTACTACTTTCTGTCTGATGTTCAATATTGATTTAAACTTCTTTTCCTTTTGCATGTTTTAAACACCATGCATCCACTTTGCATCTGTAGTAGAGTGTGCCTTCTTATACTGTAATCATCTTTTAATCATCTGAATACTCTTTTGGGCCTCTGTTTTCACTCTTTGAAGGATGTCCTGTCAATCTCATCCTTATGCAGATATCAGTAATATATATGATTCCCTTTGGAATCTTTCCCCAGTGTTGTCCATTTCCTCCCAAAGGTTCAATAGTTTGAGAGTAAGCAGAATACTTATCCAGATAAAATAGGAACAAAACTGTACGTGATGAAGCCTACTTAGTGTAAGCTTTTTAGAGCAGTTTGAGCTACCTCTGAGATTTCTATCAATATAGTTTTTCTTAGATATTTAAGACTTGTACATATTACAACAATCTGCTGATCTCACAGATATATGTGTGCTGCCCCTTGTGGAACCTTAAAAAAAGAGATTTTTTTTTTCTCAAATTTACATTCAGCTTCAGTTGCAGTGTCACAGTGACTAAACTTTGGTGCCTAGCACATTTGTCCATAAACTTGTTTTTAAGTATGTGAGTTGCTTTAATAATTTCCATGCTGAATTGGAGCCTTCAATATAATGCCAGAACTGTCTCAGATTTGCAAGTATATTGTTTCAGAGAATTCTTAGCACTGTATTTTCAATTGTAGCCACCAACCTTTCGTAGTGGTATTGAGCACACACAGAAATAATTGAAGTCCAAGTGGTGAATATTTGGTAATAGAAAATAATAATTTGATTTCAGCTTAACTAGATGTAGTCTTGGAATATTGATTTATTAGATACAAAAATGGATCTGAACAGGTTCTTATCTACCTTTTTTGATGCATTTATCAAAAAGCCATAGAAATTCTATAGTTAATGAACTTTTATTTTGTAATGCAATTACATATTTGTGTTAAATTATTTAAATACTTCTGTCAGGGTTTGAGTTGGAAGTTATAAGAATTAAATAGAACTATATTTTTTATTACTCTCTTGAGATTAAGGAAAGCCTTCTCTTTATGATAAGAAGTGTTTGCTGACTGGGTCAGGGCTTTCATATTTCTGGTCCTTCCACTCATATTTCTAGAGTCAGAATAGTCCAGTATTGTATTTAAGCGGAATTACCTAATTCATTGGGGTTTTCTCTTTCTCTGATGTTTTTGCCTACCAGCATGTAACATTTTGTCCTAAGAGTTAAAAGAAGATTTGTTTTGGTCTAGCTTGTTTGTAGATTTTTTAGGTTTTTTTCTTTGGCTAAAGCTCTTTTTCACTAGTTTTTTTTGGGGTGGGATTTTTT